>JACCIC010000014.1:4337500-4575000 GCA_018907035.1 Sycobia sp. Sy_11
GTGCTCTGCTACAGCCATCGGCCCCGTTCAACTCTTGCCACCCCGAGCTTCGTACAATGTTGATTTTCTGGCTTAGTTGGAGGGCTATGTGCGGTGTGTGATTCACTGAGTATATATATAGTGACAAGGATTTTTCATATAGAGAATATTTTTCCGCAATCGAAGATCTTTAAGGATTTTTTTGTAATAATTAATTAACTCCATGAATTGCATTATACCTAGTTCAGGTACATATAAATGAATATGTTACCTGACAAAGAACGCAGTATCGATAATCATCGCAGCTTAATGCCGTATATTACACGCAATACACGGGAACTATTAGAGAAACAATAATAGAAAAATTCGAGCCTTTCAATATTATATGAGTGACACTTTTTTATGAAGCTTTAAAAAAAATGCATCGGTAAAATTTGTTACAGCTGTGCATTAGCTTTTTCCAGAAGGGTCGTAAAATACGCTTTCCCATTACAATGTTTTTTTTTTTTTTTGTTTTTTGACTAAGTCCCGTATATAGATATTTTCTTTTATACGTTTTTGCGCCATATAGTGCATCAAATTACATCATTGTTTAAATTTGTAGCTTTGGTTTTTTTAAATGAAGCCACGTATGTAACCGCAAGCTTCTATATTCGGAAATGCATTGATTCTATATCCAATTCGCAAAATTGATTATTTTCTTATTATTGAAGGGTTTTACAGTTGAGCCACTTATACCCTATTAGCATTACCTTCTAGCATTATACCCAGGCAAGAATTTTTTAATGTACAATTATAATTGTACGTTAAAGTGTGTAAACGGATGAAGTTCAATGAAATCGTGCAGATGTCTAATTGTGTACGTAGGTGCTGAAAATGGTACGATTAGCCTGAATGTTCGTTGTAGTTCCACCTTTTCGCATCCTAATTTCACGATAATAAAGAAATGCTCTATCGGAAATTGTGCGCGAAGAGAATACATTTTTTTTTTGGTTTTGAAATATCATAACTTATAGCCTGTGTTTTGCTATTAGCATTCGTACAGTAATCTAAAACATAGACCATAAACTTTGCATACTTCTATTGAAATAATTTTACCTTTTCATAATAGGATAAGAAGAAATTTTGAACACTGCAGTAAATTTTATAGTTTTAGAAAGAAATGATAACTAATATTGCTTTATACACCTTGTAATTTATATTGTATAAATATCAATGATTATTAATTAAAGGGATATATATATATAACGGTACTTATAATTTAAAGTACGTGTAGTTTACATTGATAAACTTTGGAATGACCTCATTACTTTTCGAAGCAGAATTGCTTATCTTTTACAAATTTAAATGCTCTATGCTGTAATTTTGTTAAATAGAATATTTTTTTGTTAACAATATATTTCGACTTATTTGGTAAAAAAAGACGTAATTGGATTTATTTATGGAGATGGAAGTCATGATATGCAAAAAAAACACATCAAAGTCGCCTAACATTTTTACTTTTTTTAAAAGTTTTTTTGGGGTGGGGGTGCGGTATAGGTTATCATTCGTTCGTTTAGTCGCTGTAAATATCGCAGTGTATTTACTGTAACAAATGAATTCTCATATCGCCCGCGTGCAAAAATAGTCAGGGCCAATTTTTGAGGGGAGATGGGAAAATCCTCGATATAAATTTGCAATATACGACGAACCTAAAGGGTTTGCCTTGGGAAACGCCTAAACTTCCATAACTATATTACTTCTTGTAAACGTTGCCTAGTCATAAATACAATTTCTATTATCAAGATGGGATTGTATCCAATTCAAGTTAGCAGTAGCCAAAGTTAAGAACTTTGAGCTTTTCGACGAGACGATTAATATTGACCGTATCAAAACTAAAATACGTTTGATTCGAGTGTGATAGACTTAGATGTTAGTTTTAAGATATAGAGCTTAGGATTATAGGGAAACACCTTATAATTTTTGGTCTCCAAATGAAGAAATCACTATGCAGGAAGCCGTAAAAGATGTCGAACGGGGTCGACAGAATATTCAGTAAAATGTGGTTTTTAGATTCTGAATGGTGATAACATCTGGACCATTTATGTTAGCTCTAATAGATTTCGATTGAGAAAAAATTCTTAGAATAACAACAATAATTAGCATCAATTCTCGTAAAGAGGGCTCGGGGAATAACCGGAGCATTATTTTGTAAAAAGTAAATTTTCGTTTAAGGTAAAGTCACTTAGTGAAAAAGAATACATTGTCGTAGCATTAAATGCAATCTTTTTCTGGTCAATATATTTTTGTTTTCAAAGATTTCATAGCCTTATTAAAATCATTTTTATAGCAAGTATAGATAAATTCTATAAAAGCCTTTATAACAATCGGTAATCTTACAACTTAACTAAAGTAAAATAATGACTAATAATTCGTTGGTCTGAGCTCAAGTCCAGATCTGAGTTGACTGATAGAAGCACCCTTCTAAAAATTTACATGCGCTTTGTTTACAAGTACAACGATGACCCACATCGCTGATGAACAGCGCGAACTTGGTAGTTTCGATCGAGCGATGGTAATCAATAATAATATTAATAATAATAATAACAAAAAATTGTAATACTCAAAACCTAGAGCAATGCTGAAATTAATAATATTTATTTCCGCTGGAAGGAATGTTAAATATTGCTTGCATCTTGTTGGGGCATTTTGTTTGTACAAATAAACTTTTTTAATAAAGTACTATACCAAATATTTTGAAAAGTTCTTTCATAAAATTCACAAAGCTGATAACACTCCATAATACCCCTCATCCAGAAATGATTTTAATATCGCAGTGTAAACAATTTTACGCCCACCCCTTCTGAAAAACAAAACAAAAAAAAAAAAAACAAAAAACAACAAAAAAAAAACAAATAACTGAAAAGCCTCGAAAAATTCGAAAGTTTTTCAGCTTTGTCGGAAGTTAACTGAATTACGCTTGAGGGCCCGGTTAATTTATTTAATACACTTATCGTATCAACGGTGCGCTCAAACGGCATTGTTCCGGATAATTTATGCTCCCCTACCAACCCCAACCCCGTGGCTGAAGTTCGTTCTAAGGGGGCGCGGGGTGACCGCTGAACCCGGACCTCCGCTCCCCCCCGCCCCTACCGCCGTGCCTCCGACAAGAAGCATTCACAATGAAAAGATATTGTAAGGGATAATGAGCTTGGAAATTGTTGGCATATACAGGGCCCCGTCGTGTTTTGCCGACGGTATTTCCCGAAATTGTTTTGGGTTACACTAATATCATTTAGGAGACGACGAGTTTTCTCGAGAGATTCATCGTTCACAATTTATCTGCGTTAAAATGTAAAACGAGAACGTCTATGTGTCAAGGTCTGCGAATTTCTAAATAATAGTCACTTTGATGATTTATTGTAGTCAAAATATTTTTTTTTAATATTTAAATAAATTACGAACATTTGCCCATGCTTATGAATTTTTATGTATTATTTCAATATTGATGATTTGTATATAAAGATTTCATCAATTTACAATTCATTATTTACGACAAATGTTCAATAATTTCTATGTCAAATACGGATTCAGCTCTGGATAAAACGTGGAAAATTCCATCTTAGACCTGACACAAAAAACTTTTCCATTCATCTGCATTACGTATACTCGTACATTCAACAGTCCAAAGAGAAAATTACCGATTGGCGCGTTATAAAAATACATCGGAATCTATATTCCCATTTTATAACTGCCGACGTTTCTCATAAAAGATGAAGAGCATATATTTGGTATTACAAGCGATGCTCTTTACTTTACACATTTTTACTTTTTGTATATACCGCGTATATTCTCCAAATATTTTCGTACGAGCAAGGAATAAATTTTAGCTTATATTATCTATAAGCCGAGAGAATTCGAAAGTTGATGAACGGTAAATACGCGCCAATATTGAAAATTGACCACTCGTGAAAAATATCTGAGCAATCGTATATATCGGCAAACTTTCGTTTCTCTCGTACAAAATTTATTTTACGAGTATTATATATATATATATATATATATATATATATATATATATATATATATATGCTATATTCGGCAAAAAAGTGTAATATTTCGGCAAAGAGGGGCTTGTTTCTCTGTCGAAAATTTTTCATCCAAATCTCTCTGCAGTTAATAAAGAGTCGTTTAGCTGTCTGAAAAAAGAGTTATTTTAAAATATATCTATATATGCACGTACATATATTCGGGAGCTTTATGCCTGCAGACAATTTCACCAATTTAACGATCAAAAACAAATATAAACTTTTATTTAACGTGTGCCTATACGGAGCCGGTGGGCCCCTTCAAAGCCGTTTCATCTTTACAAAACCCAAAAAGAGATAGAAAAACAAACCAGAATATTTGAGCAGATCGAGGTGCATGTAACACCTACCTCCGAAAAATAATTAATAATAATAAAATAATGTCTCTCGCCCGAAACGACCGAAAATTGCCCGTCGACGTAGCCCGTGTTAATTTCCACGCCGAACATCGAACCCTGCTCTACGTTATATCGTGACGCTGGTGTATAAATTAACACCGCGGCTTGCGCGTACGCGCGCGCCCGTAATTTTCGAAAGAAAAATCCGAAAAAAAAAAAAAAAAACACACCAAAAGGTGCGTGGAAGGCGGGGCGAGGAGAGGGCCACGCTTAATCCCAGCCCGGCGATGTCCGCGTCGCGCGATTTGCCCTCGACTACGGCATAATAAACTCGTGGCTGTGCGCGCGGGAAAATAGATCGCTGCAATTATCGGCGTTCCCATTATGGGGTCAGGGTGGAACGAGGGGCTGGAGAGCGAAGCAGGCTTATTACAGCCGCAGCTCGCTCTCTCTCTCTCTCTCTCTCTCTCTCGCGCGCGCGCGCGCATATTTTTCGGCACGAGAGTACAAGCCGACATCTCGATTATTAATATGTCGAACGGTGGACGTGCTGAATAGGTGCCACACGGAGCTTCAGCGAGAACGAAGTCTGGGCGTACCGGGCGTACCGTATAGCCGTGGCTTTTGTTCCTCTTTTACGGAAGAGATAATGACGGGTGCAGAGAGAAAGAGTTCTGTCGGCGAAAGTTTTGGTTCTCTGTAAATTCGCCGTTGTAAAGCGTTGTGGGCTTCTTCGATCTTTCTGCTCGGTGGGTAGAAATTTTGGGATTTAGTTGATTATTTCGAAGAGGTTGCTGTTAATTTCTTGAAAATCGACTGATCGATGCACATGCGAAAATACATCTCAGGGGGAATGAGTTGTGTTAAGGAACATCAAGTTTTGGAACTCATTTTATAGTTTTAGTTATTGGCATAAAATATACTTTATTAAATGTTGTACACTTAATATAAAATTTCCAACAAAACTGAATGCATTTCAGAAGTATTATACAAGTGTTTTGATATAAAAAAACATGTTGCTGAAAAAGTTCCGTGTCTAACTAATAAAACAAAAACGAAAGCAAAAATATGCCACTCATGAAGATGTACTCCTTAATGAATTACACATCCAGTCCAATATTCCTTTAATTTTCTTTTATGAGTATCTTGTTTCTTTAAAAATTGTTTCTTTTCATTTGAGTCCAACCAGCTACCCTGGAACATTTATTCGAAGATGATATCTAGAGATAACAGTGGACAGAAAGAGCAATGTATATAATTTTATTGTTGTTTAATGGATTTGCGAAACGGCATCATTGTACTAGTTGAACAGCACTTCCTTGTCTTGCTTTCCACTCAAACGATCCAATAACTTCATGCAATGATCACTATTGATAATTTTACTGGCAAATATGTAACAGTAGATCGAAAAAGTCACATTGTTTGTTTCATTGACACAGAGATAGAATTTTGAGGGTTAAAACACCTCGCGTTATATTTCTATCTCTTTTGCACAGCACTTAAAGTCGCTGTTTAGGAAGTTTGGTCTCCTCTTATACGTCTATGTTTCTACCATTCTTAAGGAAATGAAATCCAATTTCACACGTATCCGCGAATACCGAGGCAGTAACCTCGCTCGCACTCGATATCTGTGTTTTTGGTCGGTCTTGGCGGATTTTTGACGAGTAGCTGTCCACGCAGCCGACCATTTTTTTGACGCTTGCCTTTAGCGATGGATCCATGTTTCATCCATTGTTACATATCGGCGCGCGAGAAATCCTGTTTATTTCGCTTGAACAACTACAAACAGCTCGCCGGAATTGTCGAGGCGCTGTTGTTTTTCGATCGGCCGCGCGTGAACGCCGCGTCGACACCGAACACAGCCTTCTCGTTGATAAAAATGTTCGCGCAAAATGGAAAATACTCTCCCATTTGATACCACTAGTTCCTGTGTTTTCACCTACAAATTTCATTTACGATCGATCAATTTGCTAGAAAAGCTGACTAGTTTCGACGAGGTGATATTTAAAAATACAACATAGTTTCTGTATATTCAAACACGTAATTAAAGCCAGTAGACTTCCTCTTAATCGTTGTTGTTCATGAAATAATATTGGAATAACACTTATCAAACCATTGCTTTGCTTGGAAAGTATTTTCTTGCTTATTAAGATGCAATGCTTTACGAAGACGCGAAATCCAGTTTTTTTCATTTTTTATTAAAGAATCAAAGCATTCTCCACTAAAACTACTGTAACGTTTACAAACATTCAACTGTAATGCCATTTTGACAAATTTCGTTTCGAGGTTGGAAATCATTAAAATCTTATCATACGGATCTTTATTAGTGGCTCCATCTACATGTCAAATCTGAGAGTTATGAAACTCTTATTAAAATTCTTTTCAAATATTTTTTTTCAAAATTCAATATTTTACCTAGATGTAAAATGTATCTTAATAAATGATATAATAATATTGAAATTTTATATTTGATATTTGGATATAATGAAATTATTTGCTGTTCAATCGAAATTTTAAGATATGAAAGTTCTTTTTTATCTATTTTGTTTTCATAATCATAAAAACTGCAGAATTATAGAACTATAGATATCTCAAACCAAAGCAAAATGTTAATAATCGATATGTTATTAAATAGATTATTCTAAATATAAAATATTAATAATAAAAAATTCTTCCTCTAAAGTAAACAATGGTTATAATATGCATTGATACTACTGCACTTATACTTTATACATAGTTCGATTTCGAGAGTTCATTGAAGGTCGAATCTCCGACACTTAGTGCATGTATCGACAGAGAATACCATCCTGTTGGTATTTTTGTACAGATCCCATTAAAAAACATGATTAGCAATTAATATTTTCACGAAGATCATGAAAAGCTTTGAAATGCTTTTCTTCTTCAAGCAATCCATAGTCCGTTAGATCGTTGATTGTTGATTGAAAGCAGTAAGTACGGTGACGCGATAAAAAAGGCATCGCTTTTTTGCTCGCAGCTTCCTTTCTCTCCTCTTGTCTCGGTTAATTATCCTGTCTTAATTATTTTTAAATTAGTGATTTCCTCTTTTTTTTATTATTATTTCGACGAAAGAGGAGCAGCAAGAAAGTGGCGAGCGATTCTCTGGCCGTGCCGGACAAAAAAAGGTATACAAGCTAGTAAATTAAATTTCTCTGAAATAACTATTGTTCCTTTTCTGTTTCCATTGCGTAAATCTCGGCGTAGATAATATGTGCAGCAAACAAAAACTAGGTCTGATCTCTTCGAGCTTCAGCCTCAAGAGGAAACTTGGTTAATTTTGACGTGAATCCGGGACGAGATTAAATTATAGAAGTAAACGAGTTTGAGACGTGCATTTAATAGAGGCCTGCAGGTAATTTGAAATAGAACTCGAAAAATTTCATCCGCATAGCGTTAATTTTTAATTCAACGGGGTCAATTTCTCCCGTAACTTTAATGAAAATTGAATTTATGATTATTCAATGCATTCTTCAAGTCGAATTGATTGGCCAAAAATAATTTTCTCGCCGTCCCATCAGCGACGCTCACAAAATTACATTCTATAACATATAAATGCAGAAAGTAACAATAAACGATGCACGCCTCCGGGGCAAGACCCCCCATACCCTCCTCCCCCCCCGCCTCCGCCACATCGCGCGCATTATAGCATTAGCTTAAATTATCGCGCGAACGCTCTTAACTGGGTTATGATTAAGTTTTCGAGTGGATGCTAGTTCGCGCGAGAGCTGGCACTTTAGTCTGAAAAGATAAGTGGAGCGGCTCCCAAGACAAAATAAAGGGGAGCTGGCGCTTGAATTTTCCGAGTATAAACCGTTTCTTCCTGGGGGGGGGGAGTGGGAGGACTTGGAGGGATATAAAGGGTGTAGCTAATCGAGTATTAGCCTCCTGGAGGGGAAAAATTCTCGGATGAATCGGAAGGGGGCGGGGAAGCAGGGGTTTCTTTATCGATTCCACGCGCGCAGTAGAGGCGACGGCAAGATTTGAGATTTTAAAGTTAAAAAAATACTGTCAAATAGCGCGGGTTCAAGCTGTAAACACACTCGCGAAACTTTATTATTTAGTTCTCCTTCCCCCTTCCCCTTTTCTTTTCCCTTCAACGAAGCTAGTGGACGAAAATTTTTAAGCGATCTTCGTCCTCCGTTGCCCCCCTCCCCCACCTACGTTCCACGATCTCTCCAACTAGGAATAATTACGAATTGAAATTATGATTTACTTGCGCGAGAAATGCGACTGGTAGTCGGTCGCGCAACTTTGGGGCGCGATTAGTTATTTGACGCACTTTGTATGACCGTACTTCAAACTCCGTTAACGACAAAATTACAAGTCCATTATGCATCAAAATTGTAAGGGACAGACTGATGTGAATTCACTTCTTGGCACAAACTTACCGGAATTACTGGACTAATAATGCTCGATGAACTTTGCCAGAAGCAATAATTCTCTTCCCCTATTTTAAGTACACATTTACTCAACGATATAATGACTGTTTTAGATAATGATTCCTTGATTAGATATAAAATATTTTCGTAGTTGTCGTTTGTTGTTATTGATATAGAACAAATGACTCGTACGATTATTAATGCAAGTAATAATTTTTCAAACATTATTCATAAAAAATATATTTAATTGAACGAAATAAAAAATAGAAACAGTACAGACGGTTAATGTATGAAAGACGGATCAAAATATCATTGGTTGTTCTTTATCGCAATTATAATAAATCCATTGTGCTTATGTACATATAAGAATAAGTTAGTTATCATTTTATTAAAGAGCTTAACAAGAGTCTTACCACGAATTCTAAACATTTACAATATTATTTTTTTTATTATTTGTTCCTAATAATTATAATTATATATATATATATATATATATATATATACATATATATATATATATATATATAATTATATATATTTATATATATAATAATTATATATTTATATATAATAATTATATAAAAATAATAAAAAAATAAGCTTCTTTTAATTTACTTCATTGTTATCTTATTCCTTTTCGGTATACAGATTATTGAATTTTGATTAAAATAATGATACTAGGCTATTTCGAAATGCTTGTCATCCGAATTCGAACTCAGATTTTGCATATTTGAAATGATAGATTCAAGATATCAGCCATGAATTAATTATTGTTGATAGAGGGAAGTGATCTATACCTGTAGATTCGAAAAAAATCTAAATGGTGGAGCCAAAGTGAACGCCGAAAATTGAGATCTTGTTGGTTCTGATTTAAATTACATGTAAGAGTCTAGGATTCACCGATTACAAACCTACTCTTTGATTTCTTACATTCTAAATGTAGTATTCAAAGTAGTAGTAGTTATTTTATGTGCCATTTTCTAATTTGCAAAGTCATTATCAAGATGTAACATTTTATATCAATAGTGATTAGATTTCCCAATATTATCTTATGAATAATAACTATGAGAAATAATTTTATACTATTTGTATCTATAATTGTGGTTTTTAAATAGGTTTAAATTCAAAGATAAAAATATATAAAATTAGCAATACAGCACATTGTGCAATTTATTATTACTTCTAAACTCGTACACCAAAAGCAAAGCATAAAAGTAAATCAAAATTTGTATTTATAGATAAATATTGTTCAATAGGTAAGAAATTGAAAACTTGACCGGTGGAAATATTTCATAACAAGCAGGATTTGTCAGAGGCGAATCCACACAGTGGCAACTGTCGTCTCGTCAGTGGTTGGCCAGCTTAAAAGATCTATTCCAGAATAAACGATTGTCGCCTAAGCCGAACTTTATTCGCGATGAAAATTTTCAAGCAATTAATCCAAAACCCGTGCTCGCCCAGTGAAACTCGTATCAATTCTATAGTTTTCGGTGTGTCAAAAATTTTATGCCATTTCATAAATCAGTTCTGAAATACCCTACAATACTGAAATCCGCCTCTGTATCAAAATAAACAGCGGCGGAAAGGCAATAAGTTATTTTAATCCAGGAGAAGAGGAGCCAAACTGCATCGATTCTTAAGAGGCTTAACGGATGCTCGGAACAGGGAGTAACAAAAAAAAAAAAAAAACAAAACAAAACAAAACAAAAAAAGAAAAGAGAAAAGGGACGAAGAAGGTTTTCTTTCAGCCCCATAACGATGGACAGGGGTTTTTGAACGAGGCGAAAAGGCGAAATAGATAGAGAGAGAGAGAGAGAGAGAGAGAGAGAGAGAGAGAGAGGGTGGGAGAAACATACCTCAATCCTTTTCGATAAATTAAAACCTGGTACGCCCCTCGCTCTCGGTGCGTCGTTTATCTGCTCGCCCCCCTTATCACGATTTACTTCAGATTTTTTCCTTTCCAACGTTTTCCGCGTCTCTCGACAACCCCCTCCCCCTCCCCCCCATCTTCTTGAATCGTCCGAATCGTCAAACGACCGCAGCTCTTTGGGTTCTTTATTTTTTTTGCTTAACTTTCAGCGACTCGCCCCGCGAGATCCCTGAATAATGTAAATCGAGCCGCAAAGTTCCTTCTTGTTCTGCTCTTTTTTCCTCCCCCTTCACCTCTTGCGCATCTACCTAGCTGTCTTTGTCTTCGTATTGCTTTCTTCTCTCATCTCTCCTTTCTGAATCATTCCGTTGACTCGCTTGTCCGTCTACTAAGCATTTGGCCAAACCTTACTTTCAGTTTCGGGATAAATACATTTCACGCACTCAAGCTATACAACGTCCGCGAATTATCGACCAACGACTAACTATTGACGTTGACGTTAAAAAGTAAATCAATTCTTTATTCCGCAATATCTTGCACTTTTTGAAGGGGATGTCCCAAACAATTTTGAGAATTGCGGTCAAATTCTACGTAGAAATGCCGCAGCTGCTCACAGCACTAGCTTGTTATAAGATCTGAGCTTATACGATGCCTATAATCTCGTACCGACCAACATCCCCGGGAGTATTGCACATTGCTGCGAAGCAGCTTCTTCTCAAGCCACGAGCGATCCCTCTGGATTTTGACAGTCTTCGATGTTTTGCCACCACTTTACTTTCTCTGTCTCTCTTTCCCTCCTCTTCTCTATCTTTCTCTCGAGAATTATACAGTAGCAAGCTTTATGGTTTGTTTCCTCTCACCATTGACACCACTTCTCCCCTCCGACTCATTTAATAACTCGTGCACTTTAAAGATATATTCATTGTAAATTTAACATTTCCATTCCCTTCCATTCTTTTCTAGATATATGATTTATATATAACCAGGAAAAAATATTCCTCCTTAGCAAAATTGTAGGATCGTGCGGGGTTCGATGTGTGTATGCATGTAAGGTCTCTGTGAAATCGGAAAGAATTTTTTGATTCTATCCAAAATATATTGGAACATAAACTCTGGTGTGCCATAGAATCTCCTGTTTTTCTCAGATTTTTCGAATAATTTGTAGAGTGTCAAAGTGAATAATTTTTATTTTTAATTATTTTTTTTTCATAGTTTTTTAGATATAAAAAATAGACAAATATGCACATTTTAAATGGGGATATCTCCATGACAAATAATACGAGATGTTTGATGAAACTAAGCGCATTGACAGAAGACTTGTGTTCACCGATCTTTTTTGTACTTCTTTTATGAATCATAGGAAATTTAGAGCTATATAATGGAGAAACACGATAAAAAATAGTGTTGTTTGATATTTTAGATTGGAAAATATCGAAAACCTGACATAATGAAGCAATTTAAATGTTTGGTTCAGATGAAGTGAAGTAAATACCACCGGAAACTTCTGGTTACTTTTTTATATATTAGTCTTGTTGGATTGTGTATTAATAAAAAAAGATATTTATTGATCGTGTTTTAATAACTGTATTTCTGTAATTTGAATTTTAGACCTTCGTAGAATTTCTTGCACACTCAAAAATGTAAGGGATACTCTCATACTATATTAAGCTATATGAATTTTATTTCTACTATTTTCCTAGGTGTCGTTTTATTTTCAATAAAATTATACATATGCATAGTCGTCTTTAAAAGTATTTTTAATAGTGAAAAGTCGAGAAACTTTTCATTCATCTGTATAAAAACTATGCCTTCCCGAGAAGTAAAAAATTAATGAAAATAAAGAAAAAATGCAAAAATAATACTGATTTCATCAAGTCGGACACTCTGTAGTCTAATCAACAAACACGCATATATATAGACCCTTATATATATATATGAGATAACGAAACAAATATCGTTCATTTACAGACCAGTATATATATTCTGGCACCTTACCATAAAGCAGCTCGCAGTTAAATTCGAAGCTACGCCAGTGTGCTTACGGTTATAGGGTTGAGAAACAGCCAT
The DNA here is from genome assembly GCA_018907035.1 of Sycobia sp. Sy_11. Classification (NCBI taxonomy): domain Eukaryota; kingdom Metazoa; phylum Arthropoda; class Insecta; order Hymenoptera; family Epichrysomallidae; genus Sycobia; species Sycobia sp. Sy_11. The sequence continues at coordinate 4,350,219 of JACCIC010000014.1, forward strand.
ATATATATATATATATATATATATATATATATATATATATATATATGTATATACACGAGAATCTCGATGTCAACAGTTGGCCAAAGCATATCGGAGGGGCGCGGCCCTGCACGCGCTGCGGCGTCAATGCTCGCGCTTTCGCGACCAGCACCTCGTTACGTCGCGTCGTTGGTTAATATATATATGTATAAGACGGCCCTCGGCAGCGCTGGTCCATCCCTCGCTAGATTCGCCTCGATGCGCGTACTAGGTGTGTGTGTGTGTGTGTGTGTGTGTGTGTGTGTGCGTGTGTATTTTATATATAGGTACACGTTGGCTGACGGCGCCGGGGCTCGGTAGCCGCGGGTTTCTGAGGTCCGTTGTCCCCTTTATATATAGACACACACACACACACACACACACATATATACACACTACATTCTGTCGTAATAGACCCCGCGGCTTGATGCGTTTGTGGGTTGAGGTGTACGGCGCCGCGCTTATGTAACTGCAGCGGGTACATGTGGGTTTAATTGAAACTACCATTGTAGAAAGGCAGGTATATGGATTTATCTTCATTATTAAGTTCGCGGCGGAGCAATTAATTTATTATATTGATCTTAAGGTGGTGGGCAATATTTCGATGCTATGGGAAATGAAAATAGAATTAGATGTTTTATGTAGACGAGCATATACTGATGGATTAATATGCACTTACTGAGACTGATTATATATATAATATATTTTACAAAGACAAAAACGTACTATGTGTATGTATAATTCTATTTTTTAAATTTATACATTCATTTCGTAGACTTTAAGTAAATGTAAACATTGGTTGTAACGTGGTGTATTTCCTTGATTCCTTTCATTCAGAAATTACGATTCGCTCATCTCCTAATCTGCTCATCCTATTTCATCGGCTGCATTTGCATTTGCATGTTATTCCGATCCGAGGAATTTTCGCGTAGATCTTGGATTTCTCGGCTAATGCTGTTTGTAATGAATTTTTTATTGATTGCGCTTATAACAGTATCGGAGCCTGCTATAATAGACCTTGCTGGGTACTTCTTGTTCTAGCAATTCCCATTACTCTTTTTTCCCGACTGAAATGCACCTGCGCCCCAACGAAAAGGATTAATTAGTTTCTGTTTTTCCAAGCGATTGCCTTTTTCGGTATTAGTCAGCTACTATGCATTGCTCTCTGTTATTATTTGAATCTTTATTTAGTTGTCAAGAGTTATTTACTGCCGAAGTAATTTTAATGGGTAATGGGTCTTTTCGAAACTTTTCATAATGAGTAAATTAAGATCATAAAGTATTTTTAATTTTCATGCAGCTGGAAACTTATTCCGGTTTGAAAGATAAGACTCGATTATAGCCGTTTGATTATGCTCTATTTATCGGATCTATCTATCCTCGGGAGAGTTTTCTTCCACAATATCAAGGTTTATTGAATTTAACGAAATTTGATAGATGGTAAAAATTTTTTTACATCTTTTTAGACTTTATGGAAGAACTATATAAGATTTTGATAGTCCATAAATTGAATACAAATATCTTGGAAAGATCTATCTGATGCAATAGAGTTATTTTAGATCTCAGAGACTTTATCAAACTGAATTTTCAAAGACAAATGTATACATGAGGATTCTACTTTGTAGTTAGAAAATTTTGAAAAGTTAAATATATTCTTTATTGGTATATAATACATAAGAATTGGAGGTATTGTTTTATACGTTCCTGCATTTATAACGAATTGTGCAAATAAAGTTAGGAACATCTTTACATGCAATACTACACGCTCCGATCTCTTAACATAAGCTTAAATTTTAATATCGAAGAATTTGAGTGTTTATTTACAGAGTCGTACTGATAGATTTATGAATAGTAATTCAATTATTAAACACATAATGGAGCTTGTATAGTCAGCAAGTTTTTAAAATATTTAACGGTAAATTGGAATTGAAGTAGAAAGTATTTTAAATTAAGAAATTTGCTATGATATTTCAATTTTTATAAATATGAGAAATATATTAATATTAAAAATTGTACTTATGCCGACTGTTTTGAATTAAATTAATAAATAATTTTATCGGTCGTAGAGTCTTTACAATATAATATATTAACTGAAATAATGACAGTCTGACGTCCTTATTTATTAAAACCCTTTGTTTATTATCAATTTAGCTTCTGAGTCGAACACCAAAGGAGCAAATACGGTGGTGGGGGCAGTCAGATTGTCCTTCACTAATATGGAATAGAGTTTATTAGTTTTATTATTTTTAATTATTAAACTAATTTATTTTTAGTAATAAGTTTTATTTCAGATTCTTCGGGAGTGATAATAAACAAGGACAGTCTGACTATCATTATTTTAGTTAATATGTGATATTATAAAATCTGTAAGACTGATAAAAATATTTATTAATGAGAAATATTTATTTAAATTTAGTGAGATTTCAACGTCTGATTATTCCTGCGAATAGATTTCATATCACCTTTAAATTGGTGAACTTTAATCTCAAGTCTATTTTGTAACAACTTATTTACGTATTCAGTTTATATATATCTACTTGAGCTATTTACGATCGCTGCTTTAATATTAAATCAAACTACAATTGACTTATTATTCTAAATTTCTAATAAGTCTGTTGATAGTTTATATTGAAAAATTAAAAAAAACATTCCATTATTATTGACTACACCGTCCTAAGTGGAGAATCCATTTTCAAAAAATTTAGATAACGAAAAATCCGTTAGGCAGACACCGTTTGTAAATAGGCCTCGAAAAATTCGGTACGAGGGGAATCGAATGAAATTATCGAGCAGTGCCGCGCTCGACTCGGCGTGCAAAGTTTTTAGCTCGGTCTTAATCGACCGAAGCGCTGCGTATAATAGAAATACGGAAGATTCCGAATAGGGAAGCGAGATGAAATGAACTTTTCTGCGATAAAATACAGAGCTAATGGTCTATCTGACGTTTCCTGCACATCCTCTATTATCGCGCATTAATCCCACGCCCATTAATGATAATCCGTTAGTGCAGCTAAACAACTAATTTACATCACTCGTGAAATACGTCCATCAAATAAATTGAGCACTCATGAACATCAATATTAAATGGATAATAATAATAAAGTAAATTTCGCGCGTCTCATCAGTTTCCCGAACTCTATTCGAAAAGTTTGAAACTCTGGGGCAGAATTCGGTATATTAAAGCGTCAAAGGAAAACAGGAGATAATATATCTTTGACTATCTAATGTTTTTAATTATGACTCGTATGTTTCTAAAATATCTATTTGTATATTATATATACATGAAAAATAGAAGAGGAAAAGGATCTATATATTTTACAAGATGTATTTGCATTATACCAGAAAAAACAGTTATTATACCATATTAATAATGCTACACCATATGTTTCTTTTTATTATTGCTCGCCGCAATTGTCAACCATAATCATAATCAATAAAATCTTTTTAATCAATAAAAACATTTTTCAATATCGTCGAACATTTTAAAACGTTTTTCCTCTCATCCGAGGCAGTTAATAAATATATCCACAGGCGACGGACTGATCATGGCAAGCCATAAATGTGTAATGGTCGAGGATCGACGTCCCATCGAAGGAGCAATTATGAGCGATCGATGATCCGACAAAGGCATTCAGAGTACATATACAGAGTATATATATATATATATATATATATATATATATATATATATATATATATCGACATCGAAGAAACGAAAAAGCTTCAAATATTCTCCCGGGACATCAGGAAGAAACCGTCCGCCAGGTGCGAGGATGTGTGCAAGGGGCGGTGATGTTGTCGAACACGCATAAAGACGCTTGCCGTGTGCTTTAGATACGTTTATGTATAGGTGTATATGTATACACGTTATATATATATATATATATATATATATATATATATATATATATGTACATATACATGTATATACATATATGTACTTATATACATATATATATATATATATATATATATATATATATATATATATATATATATATAAACCGCGAGAGAAGCCAGTTCGCGGTCTCGCGCCCGCGCGCGCGCGCGTAGCTATCGATCAATGGAACGCGCCGCGTCGGCTGGATGTTTATGTGTGTTATCCCGCTGTGCAGCCGCGCCGCGGTTTTCGCTACGGGCTTGCGGGGCAACAAAATAGTTACAGTTATTAATCAAGCACCATGCAGAGATAGAGGGGAAGAGAGAAAGAGACAGAGGAGGAAGAGCAAGGGAGAGTGAGAGAGAGAGAGAGAGAGAGAGAGAGAGAGAGAGAGAGAGAGAGAGAGAGAGAGAGAGAGAGTACCGCTTGTAGGACCCAGGCGCGCACCCGTGGCGACAGTTATTGACTTATAAACGGATAGGTCGCGATATAATTCGCGCGGCGTCCGATCCACGGGGATTTTGTATGCGTTTTGTCACCCTCGCCGCCCCTCCCCTCCCCGTCCCCACCCGCAGCGGCTTGACACCACGCGCGGCATCGCGGCGCGATGTTAGCGTGACGATTCGCTTGTTCGTTCGCGGACTGGATTTGTTATATGGGTTCGATTTACTTAGTCGCTAACTGGCGGATGTATTCTCGTGGGAAAGTTATTGAATTGATGTTCTTACTAGAATTTGAGGAACTTCATGTAACCTTCGATATATAATCAATTACAGCTGGCTCAGATTTCCTTTAGTCCATAGCTTTAATCCATATTACTCGTCAAAATTGTTTTTACTATGTTGTACATTTAACTATTATTGGGTATGTCAATAATTTTAGGTATTGATTTTAATATTTAGTAAATCAGTTTCAATAACAGATTTCCAATGAAATCACTTGGAAATTTCAAAATACAAGTAGTGATGAAATCTTGAAAATATTGAGAAAATATGGTTCATAAAATTTGAATTGTTGATAAATGGTTGTTATAAAAATTTAGTGATACCCTTGCATTTTATGTTTGCTGCAATGAGACTTTATATGAGGTTCTAATCTGAGGAAGTTGAATCTCTTTTTTTCTTCAATGAATCATTTATCATATCAACTCGAAATTTGAGTTCTATTAAATATAAAGGCTGAAATATTATATTAACAGGTCTCATACACAGTTGGTTATTTTTGAATGTTTATTTTCAGATCCCCCACAAAGTCACGTCTAAAACTAAATATTACTGCCCCATCAACGAGAGTGTTTATTCATTTTTGCAGTATCTCCATGCTTCTTTCGAGTATATTTAATTGTCTCCAATATACCTTCTAAAATATATTTGATTACTGAAAAATCTCCAGCACATTTATATCGTCTTCTTCTCATTCTTTTTCTTCTTCTCCCTCTCATAATCTATTTTTTAATTCTATCTATAAGCAAATACTACATTCTCGAACTGCATCGGTATCATCTCGGTTTTTAACGGCCGACCGTACGAAACGCCTCGCCGCCCGCCCCTCCGTCCGCGGTATAATGGCCCATTCTACCGGAATCTCGAGCCACGGCGCAATTCTTTCCTATATATACCAATCCCCCGCTCGACGGATAAGATCTGCCGGTCTGTCTGGGGAGTGGCGGTGGGGGGGGGGGCTCTACGCCCTGACTGACTCGACGCGATCCCATCGGCCGTTCGTTATTTCGCGAATCCCTGATCGCCCCGCGGGATTAAGGGAATCGAGAGCTTTTCCACTATATATATATATATATATATATATATATACTCGAGTTCGACGCTGCCCATATAAGCGACGCCTGCTAAGCGAGATCATAAAACTCGCACCTTTTAGCAGTAGAAGCCCGGGGAATTGGCGGGGGGGGGGGAGTAAGAGTTTCTTGCCGGGTATCAGGGACTTTATTCGCTGGACGCTGCTGGGTATACTGTAATGATATATCTCGGATTTGAAGATGTACGAGGGTTGGATAAAAAGTTTGAAGAACAACAACTTTTTTTTTTACTTTCTTTTCGCTTTATTTTGGAATATAATCTCCATCGAGACTAATACACACTTCATAACGATGCACTAAGGCAGTTCTATGATTTCTATATTTGTCATGTCCTTCAAGGCATCTCATTCAGAGCATCGGTGACTTCCTGGTTGCTGCAAAATTTATTAACTTCGAGTCAATTTTTTAAAATTAGGAAACATTATTCACTGTGCTTAAATCTGGCGAGTATTGTTAATGGGGGTAATTTGAATTAATTTCAAGTAATTTGAATCCTAATTCGTCGATTTGAGCCATCACGACAGCCGACGTTTACGCAGGTGCCTTATCTTGGTAAAACAAGATGTTTTTCTTTGCACCAAGTGAGGTCGTTTATTTGTTCACTTCATCCATTAAATTGTGCAATAACTCTGCGGCCGAAAACTTTTGATCTCGCCCTCGTTAAATTGACCAGTTCTTGATTCGGCTATGAATTCAATGGAAACCGATGAAGCGCTTATTCAACTTGAACAAGACTGTTGCAATTTTTTAAAAATCTTTTTAAAATTCCAGCCAAGCACTCAGTATAGAGCCTGTAGCAATTATTATTCATTCCGATCGATTGATACCGTTCGCGGTATAATTTTGTTTCATTATATGACCTTATCGATTATCTAATATTCGTAAATCTTCATTCATTTATGGATTCCTTAAGTATTTTTGTTGGATAGCAGATCTATTGTAATATATTTAATTTTCTTTATTCGTAAATCATTTCATACTCATCTTCGGAATTTACCATATCTCCTACCTGAAGTTAATTTTCAAAGATTCGACTTCTTTTGGTGCGCGGTATCTTACTTTCAGTAGCAAGCTTTCTACATAAAAATTACTGTGTGCAACTTCGTTTATAAATCTGATTTTCTTGGGCACACTTCCTAAAAGTAAAGGGGGTCGAGAACAGACACAGTGTATACCAATAATACCAAGATGACACTAAATTTCATATAATATTTTCTTGGTATCGAACAAGTATTTGGATTTCCTGTCTTCTCTAGATCTTAGCGAGAAAGTATTGATATTAATTTTCAAAATTATGCAAACATTTTATGAATCAGTACATAAAGAATATATAAAGACCAAAACATATTTTAATAAATAATAGTTTTTATGACAAACTAACAATGCAATATCAAAATTACAAAATATTATGTTAGAAAGTAAATAAAGTAAGGCGCATAAAAATAATTGCATTATATTGAGTTAGCACAATTATCGGTTTTGACTCAAGCATTCACTCACTTTTGCGCATCGTATAGACGTAGAGTATAAAAATGGATGAAGCTAAAGGTAAAATAAGTGGATTTTGACTTTATCTTGAAAGCCCCAGCCCTTTTATGTCCAAGGATGAAGCTGAGAAAATACGTTTTTTTTTATATATAACAAATCTGATAAAATCAGAAGCAACAGTAAAAAGTAAAATTAAAATAAAAATAAAATTATTATTGGATCAATTAATTATTGAGAGTTGAGGGTTATTGATTACTAATCAGATATTTTGAGTAATTATAAAAGTATCTAAGAATCATGTTTTATATCATGAGTCTTTAATTCATTAGAGGCTTCAAATTATAGTCTAGTAGGATTTCAAATAACAGTATCATTAAAACCAAGATTCTCACAATATTTAGTTGAAAAGTCTTGCCAAAACCAATATTCTCGCGTCTCACGTCCTGGTCTTGAAATTTTTTCTTACGATCTTGTCTTGATATTGGATTTGAATTCCGACAATAGCCTGAACAATACCAAGACTCGTCCCGGGTATTCGTGAAGACCCGGATACACACGACTTCAATATTTCAATCGATCTGTGCTTACGACATGTAACACGTCGTAAAATACGCTCGGTCGCCGTTACATATTGATCAACGTCCGTCGATCCCATTTAACGACATCAGCGCCCGGGAGTATCGTTCGTCGTTGGCTAGAACTTATAGACCACAAGCGAAAACGAAGTTAGGTTCTTTTTTTTTACAATACCACCGACATATTGAGATCTATGTCGAGTAATAATTCGTACTACGTCAGACATATACATACACGTATACAGTAATCCTCGGACTATTGAAGTTCCGACGATACGTGCCGAGGTAGATTGAAACGGGCTGGCATGTTTCTCACATTAGCAGGATACAAATTTAGTGATAATAGGCAACTTGTGCCGACAGCCCCTTGGTCTCCTACATTTATGGATACTAAAACGTTGGTAAATAGCGAATTTTCGCAGAAAATCCAAAAGGTCCAATGAATTTGCTGACATTTTTACAACGGAATCGTATTGCGTTTGCTTTTTTCGCCCCTCCCCCTCCCCCAATAGCGCCTGGGCAAAACGCGGCTCGACGCAATCGTCCTTTCAAATAGTTTATTTGAAATGCGTCAATTTTCGACGTTTCGAAACTTCGCTAATTGGGATTGCAATTCGCCAAGTTTTATTCAATTTCGTATAATTTTTGTTTTGTTCCGTTCGTACCTTTCATTGGTTTTCAAAATTCAGCGATTCGCTTACAAACCGCTCCAGAGGCCTTTTTATTTTAATTTTTCTTTTTCAACGGGAGTAAAACTTACTCGATTCGACGGGCTGATAATTAATCAAAATATATGGATGTTCCTATTTAATAAATCTACCGGTTACGCCGATGATTAAATTCCGCAAGCCTTCTTGATCTATTGAATGTCGGGAAATTGCTGCTTTAGAAACTTATCCCGTAAATAAAAGCCTTATCAGTGATGATAAACGCCTTATAGAAGAGTACTTCCTAGTAGAAAAGTTTAGGGAAATATTCTGGATAGATTCTGTTAAAACTAAAAAAGATAATTCTAAATCAGTCATTTAAATATCACCCTAATAATATGTCTATATCCTAGAGCATATATATCTAGAGGCAGCATGTCGTGCGAATAAGTGAAGAACAATTTTCTAATAAGGTGAGAGAAATCTAGAATGGAATAAAACTTGTCTGTCTCTCTCTCTCTCTCTCTCTCTCACACACACACACACATACAATGACTGTAAATGGCTATCGCGCTCCTATCAAAGTGTACATTGAATTGCGGTCATAATAGTTCCCATTATATGTGCAATATACGTATTTTTTGTCGGAAAAGAGGTCAGAAACTAGAAGTAGTGATTTTATTGTAAACAGCTTTATTAAACAACATTAAGTTTGATATTTTAATTACATAACTAATTAAAACAGATTTTAATGAATATAACTAATTATTAAATTAAATGAAAATAAAGATAACGAGCGTGCTTTTTGAAGAATTTATTATTAATCTCATTACTAGAATTTTACATTAATTGTGTATTAAGAAAATAATAAAAAAAGCAACATGAACTTAAAAAACATATTTAAATTTGGGTAATAGTCATTGTTTTTGAAATGGTATATATTCTTTTGTATAATATTTCAAATGTAATGCTACATTTTCTTACTTTCAATTTTTGACAATAAGTGTCAAGTGTATAATCTTAAATTTTTAAATTAATTGCTTGTTATTTTTGGTAGGAGCGATCAACTAATTACTGCCTTGCATGCAATAGATAGAAAAGTTATAAAGTTATTTTCTATTTCTCTCGTATTATACCAAAACTGTCCTCTTTTTTTCCATTTAATAAGCTACATTTAAAGATATGTGCTCTAAGATCCATATTTGTTGGCTCTATGCTTCTTAAGCACAGTCTGTGGAATAGACTAGAAAAAAAATATTTTCAACAATAAGGATAAATTAATAAATATTTTTATCGGTCTTACATTCTTTATACTATAATATGTTATAACAATATAATGACAATCTGTCCTTGTTTATGATCACCCTCGAAGAATCTGAAATAAAAATTATTCCTAAAAATAAATTAGATTTAAAATTAAAAATAATAAAATTGTATGTTAGCAAAGGACAACCTGACTGCCCCCACAATCTTAAATTTAAATTTATCTTCGATGCCCGACGTATCGAACAGCTACGGTTCACCTTCAAGAACTAAACTGTGAGGGTAAAATATTATTCTAGGGCACAAAATCACGGCCTAAAATATTTTTTTTTAAACCAATAAGTTTTAAAGACAATGCTACGCTTTCAGAGAGTAAATAATTTCTTGTTCGATTATACGTAAATGAGCGAAATATTCATTGTATTGATATTTTGTTTATCTTATCGTTCTAAGATTTTTAAAAATTAAATGGAACATCTTACTGTACTAAAATCATTTTCCAGTAGATCCTTAGTAAATGAAAAATGCTATTATATCTACAATAATTAAATTCATTCTATTATTGATGTTTTAATATAATGAAAATTAATTAGCACTACGTTTTTCGATTTGAATACTATGAAACTCTTGTAAATAAAATAAGGAAGGAATGCTAAATTAAAATAAAATTTCTACCTTCAGAAAAATTATTCTGTTTTTAATGAAAGATTATTAACATTTATATATAAATTCATATAAAATAACCATTTTTGAAACAGCATCTTATATTCAAATGTCTTTTTAGGTTTTAAAACTTTTTAATATATTTTATTAAATTAAAATAAAGAATGGGAACAAATAGTTATAAAAAGATTCATTTGATTAATTTTTTACTTGATAGAGTTATTTTAATAGAGACATGGACGTTAATTTTTTCTCTTACTTCAGATAATTGAATCGAATTTTTCTGCGAAAAGAAAATTTACTTAAGAAAATTAAAAAAAAAGACAACGTCGAAAATGCTGCTGAATATTAAAATAACATAAGATAATAAATATTGAAATTAGAAAGATACGTGGAACTTTAACCGAGACATTTCAACCAAAATTTTTATCTTTCAGGAAAAACGAATTATTAAAATATAGACACAATTCTTATTAAGTAACAATTTTTATAAATTTTCTGTATAATTTTTACACAAAATCGTTATTCATAATTACATATGGTTATAGTTCTGTGAAATTCCTCAAAAAATCCTGACAATGTACTCATAGGGCACATGAAATTACATATTTTAAATGATTTAATCTGATGTGGATGAACAGTGAATTTTCATTTTCCGTATGAGTAATGGAAACCATTCTGGACATTTTGGAATTTCTAGTCACATAAGCCAATGCATTCGCGTTACTTTTTATTCGAGAGAGATGCCGAACGAGTTACGTAGTATAAAAATTATTATTTACTTGATAAAATTTTGTTTTTCTGACTTTCAATGTATAATGTATGAATTTTACTTTTCATTCTCATTATCTCGTTGCATCCATGCGTATATATATGTGTATGCATTTTACGTTGAAAAATAAGCTTCTTCCCAATTGATTTTCTAAAGTTTGATATTCGCGTCTCGACACGTCAAATCCCTCCTCCTCCTTCTCGTACGAAAATTCGTTTGACCCAAGACAGTAAACAAATATAACAACCGGAGAACAAGAGAATATATATATATATATATATATATATATATATATATATATATATATTTAGAGAGAGGGAGAGAGAGAGAGAGAGAGAGAGACAGAGAGAGATGTTCAATGGAGTTCCAGCTTTGAAATTCAAGAATTGCATAGTATATATTATTTAGATGGACTTTTCTTAAATGCTAATGTCTCCTACTTTGCTCTCCTGCTTTGAGGAGAAAAGGACTCGGTGAAAGTGTCGCTCAAAGTGCGCGCGTACATCTTTAATACAAGTTCGACGGACGATCGAATCTCTCTCTCTCTCTCTCTCTCTCTCTCTCTCTCTGCATAACGGGCATATTTACCCTGTTTTAACGAAGGGCACGAGCGCAAATATTGCCCGTCTTTATATATGGGGCGTCGAAACGCGACGACGGAATGCGAATTGTTTGTAGACTGTATAAGGCTCTGAAATTGCGCGCAAACGTTCTTATATATTTAAATTCTGTTTGTCAGTTTCGAGGCTATTTACTATATATATTAAATACTAACTACTTCGCGACGCATCGCAGCCCGACGAAGGAAAACAATTTAGGCGCATTAATTAATTTGGCCGCCTCGTCGCGATCGATGCGAAGATTGTAAACTCACCGAACGCACGTACAATATAAGTAATATGCCGTTATCGAGCATATAAAGAGCCGATCGAATCATCATCGACGCGTCCCGCCCCTATATCACACCGATCGATCGTTAGGGAATATAATAATAAAGTTTCACGCTAAAGACCGACGCGGCGCAGCTAATCTCTCGGAATAATTTATATTGTGGCGTCGATACGGAAGCGTTCGAATGTGCGTTCTTCCGCTGCCAGCGGTGCCTCGTACGACGGGCGAGCTATACACACACACACACACACACACACACCACACACACACACACACACACACACACACACACACACACACACACACACACACACACACACACACACACACACACACACACACACACATATAATATATATATATATATAGCTGACATATGGCTTCTGACACGAGTGATAAACCAAGAAAATGGCATCGCAATTCCCGGTACATATACCTGGTTTCGTTGATGATTCCTTATAGAGACATATCGTTTCGTTGAAAAAAAGTATATATATTTAAAAAATTATGAAATTGTAATTAATTAGAAATTACCGTAATAGCTTTTAATTAACTAGAATATAGGTAATCGTTCGTAAATTGGGATTTTGGATTGAATTCGCGAGTAAGTACAATCTTTGATCAATCAGGGAGAGTTGTGTGGACAGCAGTAATGGATTATTGCAACGAGGTTCATCGATTTCACAGAATTATTTCTACACTAAGAGCGCGATTATTAAGAATTGAGTATTTGAATTTTACAAGTTCATAGCCATGAAATTAATAATTTTTTTAAAAAGAAATATAACTTTAATAATTTCTAATATGAGTCAAATAGTTTTGAAAAGATGAAAAACTCAAATTTTAGTATAATTTTCTTCATAAGAAAAATTAATGTTTATTTATGTTTCAGGCTATCGATCCCCTGAGCTCATCGCTAAGTTGAAGGATCGCTTAACGTTAGAATTATATATGAAGAAAAATTTATAATGATATAAAATGGTTCAGATATTAATTGTATGGGCATAATTATGTATGAAAGAAAATATTTTAAGGTAAAATAAATGCCATGAAAAAGAGAGAATTATTCGCTTACTTCAAGATTCAAATGTTCTACTTATTTCTAGTTTTCATCATTATCGATAAAGCTTAGATCGGGCAAACGTTAAAGATGTTGGGCTTCTACTCTTCCATCGAAATCTCAAAATATAATATTAATGTAATTTTTGAATAACTTTCTCAGTCCGGATTTTTGAATATAGATCTCTTATAGCTTTGGATTAATAATGGTTCAATGCACTTGATAATATGACATTGAATGTATTCAAAAATTATTTATTCATAATTATTAAAGGAAATTATTAAAATTAAAATACTACGTTTATTCTCGTATATCCTAAACCAAGAAACTAATTACAAAGGTTTTAATATTTGCTGAGAATATGAATAAAAATAAGATAATAACATTTTTGGAAAAGTTAATATAGAAATTATTGGTTTGAGCATGGCAGGGATATGTGGTTTAGAAAATAAAAAAACCTATTGGAATCAAATAATTTTATCAATGATATATGATAAATTACAATTATACTATGATTTCATAAAACTGTATTTGTTTGTTTTAAAGATATTAATATGTTCTCTTCTTATCGTAACCAAATACAGTTCATTTGCACTGTATTGGGAGAAAAAAACGGAGAAAGTGAAAATTGAGGTCCTACGAGCGTAGATACTGGATAAAAAGCTTCTACAGGGCAAAGATGTAATTGAATTTATAATAAATGTATATTTTAATACTATGAAGTTAATACATTTTTTAATTTTGTTTATTATTTTTTTGAAACAAGTAAGCAGAAATCTGGTATGTTAAATCCATCAAAAATCGACTATTTGCTCTATAAAAAATTAATAGATTCAAGACAAAGATAATTAGCTAACTTCTAAATAAACGGATAGAATAGTCTAGGCTAGTAGATACAGGATCTGTATGACAAGACATGCATACTCATTACATGATATAGAATCTAAATTTTTTCATTTTTCTATTATGATAATAGTGCTGGCGAGTACTTTTAATGTAAAAATAAGCTACCATAATATGTTTTGCACTCTTGCCGAGTTTTAATGTTTTTTTATCAGCTATTGGTTGTTTACATTTTACTTGCTTGTCGTTCCCGTTTCTATATGCTCAAATGTCACGATATGTATTTATAGCGACACTTTGAGAATATTTGATATATGCACTGATTAGTTTTGATAATTATTACTTACATTTGAATTTGAATAATGAAAATTCCAGTTCCATATTGAAATTCAGTGATTTTAACAATCCTAAAATATGAGCTGTGGTGACAATCAAGCCGTAAAAAAGCTGGAAAATAATTGTTGTAAATAACACATGATTTTACGTTATTTTTTTATTTATTTAACAATAAACGAAACAACAATTTACTTTCGGTAGTATTTTATAAAATAATTACAATCAAATATCTTAGGTAACCAAAAACTCTACAACCATAATAACAACAATAACAACAAAAGGAAATTCTCGAAATTTCTAATTCTGCTTTTAAATGAATGTTCAAATAAAAAAAAAACAAATTCATTTAACAAGTTTTTTTCTGTTAGGCCTTTATTTTAGTATTGTGTTTTTATGCGTTCGAAAATTAAATCTTAATATAAATGGATTTCAGGTGGCCCCCGTGACGAAAAACTACAAAATTCACATAGGTGTCTTTAATTATATGTAGTTAGATCAGCGTGGCAAGATAATACCATTGAATCAGAAAAATATATGAAACAATCAATATAGTCACTTTTACCATGACAAATCCAGTGAGAGAGAATTAAAATTTCATTTATTAAGAGAGAGGAAGAGAGAGAAAAAAGATGAAATTGGCAGTGGCCTGCAACTTCTTTGTAGCTATCACTATTTACAGGTTAAACTATTATTTTATAGACAAGTAGAATTTCATGAGAAAATTCTTGATGAAAATGTACCAATATATTCTAGCGTGTTTTCTATGAATACATTACTTTCAAACAGCGAAAAGTTTTGATCTTATCTCATTGAACTTTATTTTACAAAATAGATCATAAGCAATCTCATTGAAATTTGCGTATGAAATTAACAATACGAAACTAAACGAACTTTGCACGTTTATTTTCCAATATTTTCGTCGTTTAATGTCTCGCGCAAAGCAAGTCAACGAGTTACTAGTGTAAATTTAATTTTTCAAATAGAATATAAATTGTCCATAAACTTTTATTTTTTACTTTATACACGTACGTAATTGTGAGACGTCCGTCGCTGAGACAAATCATAAGACACGCTGAACAAGATTGCTCCGGCGACTGCGCCCCTTTTCTCATTACGCAGGCGAAAAAACAGCTGTCGTACGGTCATTGTTTATGCGAAATTAGAAATAATTGTCACCTCGGCGTGTTATTTATAACGTCTTATCTTGGACATTTTAATACACCTAAGAGGAAAAGAGGTTTCTTTCCCCGAGTGAGTAATAAATGCTAAGTGATTGCAGTTAAGTAAAGCCATCTTTGGAATTGGCCGTATAAATTAAGCAGAATAGCTGCATAGTCAGTCAGTGCGAGCGCGGCCGAGAAAGAGGTATTACAATCGATTTAGATATAATAATGTAAGGACGTTCGCTGAATACATTTTACGGGCGCTCTTTCGTAAAAACTCACTTTATTGTGCGAACGGTAGTGCTTTTGTACGTTTAGAGTTGCCGCGCAAGTTTTTCTTTTCTTTTTTATTTATCCATTTTAAGCTTTGAAAGATACTATATAGTTTCGATTTATTTAAAAATTACGCAATTTGGGATTTAGCAAAAATTAACATCGGTCTAAAACATTTAATAAAAATTAACAAAATTGCCAAACGTACATTTGAGATTTTCTAAAACTTTTAGCAACAACATGCAACTCGCAGCATTTACGATTTTGATAGTTTTGGCTGCGATACCACTGATGGCGCATGCTGACTATATTGAAAACAGCGATACTGGAATCGGCGAGACTGGTGATAAGGTTAAAAAATCATACAAAAATTTTATCGTTAAAAAATTATAAAAATTAAAAAATACTTATTTCGAGTGTTTATTGAACACAAATATATTCATCGGTCATACAATTGTTATAAAATAATTTATAATTATATAATTGCAGCAGAGATATCTGTCAGATATCTGTTCTTCTTTATATAACTGTTACTTTATATAAAATTACTAAAAATATATTTAAAATGGCATTTATTTAATAGAAATAACTTTTCTCTTCCAAGGCCAGAAATCAAATATTTTTCCGGGCTATGTTTATAAGAGATTTGATGATAAACAGTATTGTCGGAAATATAATAAAAAAAAGTGTTTAATAGGATATATATATATATATATATATATATATATATCCTATTAAACACTTTTTTTTATTATATTATATATATATATATATATATATATATATATATATATATATATATAAACTCGTGATTAAAAGTTTCCGTTAGTCCGTGAGGAGACGAAGGGACTCGAAACACTGGCGTCAATATAATGTGAATATGGATATTTAAGTTAATGGAGAGGATAGTTACATTTTCCGATTGCGACCGTTTATTTTTCATACGAATTATCTCAGGGTAATTAGAGTTATAATTATTTTATATTTCCGATTCTACGCGTGTAATTATAAATAAGGACAGTCTGACTGTTATTATATAAAATTATTTTGAGTCTTCTGAAATTATTGCCATGGCGTCACTTCGAGATATAAAAAATTAAATTTCGTCACAGTTAATATCAATATTCTATGTAAAAAATACGAAAAGTAATTAATAACTTCGTTGTAAAATTTAACTGAAAGGTGTAAGTATTCCCTGTCAAAACTTCAAAAAGACAGACTTCCTTTAAAATTGAAGATATGAATATGTAGTAATAAATTCATTCTACACTATGTTTAATTTCAAAGTATTAATTGAATTGTACAGAAACTCGAAAAAAATAATCCGAATTGACATTTTTATCTACTTATAAAAAAATATTGTCAGAAATATATTTTCATTAAATGTTTTACTGTTTGCAATAAAAAAAAGAAGATAGATGAAAATCGGCTTTGATTGTACGAAATCTAAGTTGCATTTTATAAACTAAATTCACTTTATTACTGAGGATACACGAAATTTTATAGAAAATACATGTAGTGGACAATACACCATAGAGAAGAGCATAACGTCTTTTATTTAAAGATTGCAACGTTTTAACGTAATCTATACAAAATCGAACAATTTTTCACATTTAACAATTTAAATAACTCTTTGAAATTATAGTAATGTTGTACAGAGATACAGTTTCAATTGTACAATGATTGCTTTTTCAGAATTAGTTCTCATTGTGAGAACAAAGCAGTCATTGAGACATTCTCTCGATTTTAAGGAATACTAAAAATTCTCATATATAATTATTTATTCGTTCATTTATTATTTTTATAATGTCACAGTGTACGCAGAATAATGGATGCCAATCAGGTTGCTGCTCCAAAGGACGGTGCGCCAGCAGTAAGTGGAAGCCGAACTAATTCTATTATACTTATCTCGGAGGTTGTCGATTATAAACAAAACTACAGTATATAGTAATTTTATAAGTTACTTGGTATATGTAAAAAAAATCAGTTGCTATTCTCTATTTAACAATGGAATTCCCATAAGTAAGTAGTAAATAATCGATTGGTTTAGCAGTTGACCGACCCGATTTTTACTGATTCGCGATTAATTTCATAGATCAGCATGTCCATTAGAGATATTATTTTGTGTTACAGTTTTTATTTCTATTGCTTACAATTGATTATAATTTGTATTTTTATAAAGCCAATCGCCGAATTACTCTATTTTTAATTATTAAAATAAATATATTGTTTTTATTTTCATTTTCAGGCATAAATTATTGTCCTTGCGCTACCACTCAAAATAATTGTGACAAACAGCAAAAGTGCACGAATCAAGTGGTTCAGTGTTTCAGGGCTCCGTGTTATCCGGTAGTTAAATGCATCTTTCTTCCTCGCAGTGAAATGCGTAAGGTCTGAGTTTCTTCATTCGTCGATTATTTCATTTGAAAAAATTAATCTAAATTTCATATGTACATAAATTGTATTTTTGGAATGTAATTATTATTGAATAAATAATTTGTCGGTATTTTAATTGGATATTTTTTGTGGCGAATGCAATTGAAACTAATGAAAAATGATGAAGCATTGTTTAATTAAGTAATATCGAATACATAAATACAGTTGTTTTTTACATTTTTATTTACGAGTTTAAAATACTTACATTGTAAACTATTTATCCATGCATAGAATAAAATAATGTATGTTTGAGGTGAAAAAATTTTGTTCAAAACTTTTGTCCTGAAAATAAAAAATTTAACTTTTACAACTTGAAAACGAAAAAAAAACAACAACACATTTTGCACGAGTAAAGAAGGAAGTTCATATTAAAGCGATGCGCGTAACTTTTTTTTTAAACATAAACTTTATTATTCTGATATCGCATACGCGTTAACGCAAGAAAATAATATGGATGTATATATATATATATATATATATATATATATATATATATATATATATATATATATAAATATCTAAAAATATAATGTCATCCTGCGTATTAACATAAAACAATATTGCGGCATAAAAGCGTGGCTTGCAAAAGAAATGGCATTCGTAAAATAAAATATTGCTGAAATTACGGGCGAAAACGACGGCGGCGCCCGCGTCTCGACTGTGTGCGACTAAAAACTGGATTTCAATAAAATGCCAGCGAACGCGCCGTTCCCTTGAAAACGGCCGTGCTTTGATCACCGGCAAAGATAGTCGAGCCTATTTCCTGGTTACGAACAACACGCGCAACCGCTCGCGCGCGCATTTGCAAAACAATATAAAATTATTCTGCGGCTTCTAAAGAAACGAAACTATTGGTTTCGCGTCCGAGATGCGTTTTGAAGATACAGTTTGCGTTAACTGGACGTAAAATCCAATTGTACCTTATCGAAGTAAATAAATTTAAAGATTTTACTATTAATATTTCTCTTTTCTTATTAGTAAGGATTTTAAATCCTCGGTCTTAGTTCTGCTATATAAACATCTATTTTTGAGTATTATATATACAGTGTAAGAATGTCTGAATTTATAGCATTCTACATAGCTGAAAATATATGTGTTTACGTTATCAAATTGATTTGCTTCATTAACGAACTTTTGTAGATCTAGTATTTGATGATGTTGAGCGGGTTTCGAAATCTTATTTATTTTAATCTGGATACGTAGATGTATTATAGACATGCGAAACTATCAGACTTCGTAATCATCGATTCGATATATATATATATATATATATATATATATATATATATATATAGCGTACGAGTATGTCAGCATTTCATTAACGACTTAATTCAACTGTACAGATTTTGTACATCTCACACTGCTATATGAGATGGCTCGTATTTTTTGTCCGACTTCCCACTACATTTACATTTTGGTTCACTTCTAATATTTACTCGAGTTAACGATTCTGTATCTTCATAATGATCGAATTTCACTAATTATGACAATATATTGCTTGCAAGGATATTTACTGTCGATTCTTTTCCATCATTTAAAGAGTTGTTTCCTTTCGAATCATGTCGCTAGCTCGTATTATTGAAAAGTCAGTGTTTTCAATTTTTCAGATAAATTCGAGTATGGAGTGCACGATATATTGATTTTATCGAATGACATAGCTGATTCCGTTATTTTATCGATTTCCTCATTTTTTTCCGAATGCCAATATGCGATGGATATCAGTATAATTCTATATCGTCGTGTTATTAACATTTCTATTCGGGTATTCAGTGCAATTTCTTCCAATATCAAATATATACGCAGAAAGTTTAACATTACTTTCAGCGGACTGGAGTGATTGAAGCGCGCTGAGTAGGTTTGCGAAAATCAGACAGTAATTGAGATAATAATCTATTTTAGTACTTAGACAATAAGTTGCGCGCGCCGATGAATTCGCGTTCAATGATTTTGCACACTAACGATTCTTCCGTTTGTTCCGAACAGTACCCGCTCCCTTTCCAACCGCAATTTTCTTTCTATCCCAGTAAATAATGACGCCATTTTTATTTTTCGCTAAAAAATACGGTGCCTGCTGCACGGCCGCGCCATCGTCTTTTAAATTTATCACACTCTTCGTCCCGCCGCATCGGAGAATTTTTCATTCCGTAGTGCGGAGGAGCTTTGTTTCCTCGAAGAGCTTGTTTTCCCTAGATTTCTTATTAAATCAACAAGTAGCTGACCTTTTTTATTTGCAATTAATTTAATTTTGAACGATGCTATTGTATAAAGATAATTTTTGAAAATATTATTCTGTAGTTACAGCTATATACATTGTGAAGTAATCTGAATCATTCGCCTGATCTTTTATTCTAGTTGAACTTGTATCTGCAATCGATATTGGGGAATTCATTAGATGCGTATTAAAGTTGTGATTTTCAGTATTATCTTTATCTGGGATATAGAGCAGTTTTGTTGTTATTTAATAATGAGTGGATTTTTTCATCAGTCGTCAGTTTCCGTTTCTGCAGAATCACATGATTCGCTCATTTTACCATCTGACATTTACAGATAATTATTGTGTTTATTCTTGTGATTCGTGTTTCTGGAGCCCGAAAAAGTAGGCGGATTATTGCTTTGTAGGTCATACGGTGCTGAATGATCCTTTGCGCATCCGCGCGCAATTTCTTGTGTATTTTCTGCTCCTCCCGGTTCTCATATAATCATTACGAAATTTTCGACTTTGACTGGAATTTTCTGCGAATTGTGTATAATAGAAGTTGCTTTGCTGTTTTGAATTTTTCTATGATTTTACTGAACTTTGACAATTAATGGATTCTGATTTAAGTGTTTGAGTTTTCCTTACCGGTTTATTAATTTTGAATTAAAATATGCTTGTGTTTTTCAATTTTCGTTCTAAATTCCTTCTTTTTTGACATACCGTTAAATTGTGGTCGCTTTGACGTGCTTTGTAGAGGCATTTAGCAGCTCTCAATAATCGAATGTAATTTCGAAATTTGACATTGAAGATCCAATGGATTTACTTTGGTTATAGTATGAGATTATATAAGATTCTGAATAATCACATTTAATCAAATAACATTTCGAACTTATTTTCTTCAAGATAGCTCATTCACTGTTTCTGAAAGTACATGATTCTCATGGAGTCAAGTTAATCTTTAACTTATCTATTTAATGCTTCTGTTTATTTTTATTTATTTTTATTTATTTTTCAAAAAAATGTCGAATTCTCTTTCACCTGTCTCTGAGTCTAATTGATTTGTAATTAATGTTTAAAGGATCGTTTTTAAGCAAGTTTTGTATTATGAATAGCGCTGTATTTTTTCAATTTTTTTACGCACTTATTTTCTTCTTTATTAATAGATTCTGGAGATAGATTAATATTTCCTGCCATAATTCAATATTACTGTAAGATTCATGAGATATTAGAAATGTACTTTACGTTATCCAAATATTATCATATTATCATATTGTACTTTAGTCAATTCCACACTGTACATGCTATATGTACATTATTTGTTTATCTATGTATAAGGATCTTAGTCCGCGCATTCGCTTAAATAAAATAAAGTATTATCTGCTTGTGACACGTCATGTACATATTACTAATTGACGTTATTAGTTGTATAAAATTTTGTGACCCGACCTTTCTCCTTGCTAATGAAGCATGACACTCTATCTGCCGATAAATAGATTTAGAGGATCGGTTCGTCATAATTAATTATAAATATATGGTCGCCGGTATTTTGTTTTACCCCAATATATATATATATATATATATATATATATATATATATATATATCTGTCAGCGAAAATTCAGAACATTGGAGATTTTGATGCTTCTCTTATGTTCGTAATTCGGGATTCAGATTTTTTCTCAATTATTAAAAGTTCATCTTCAATAATTTCAGAACGTATGAACGTGAGAAAAATACATTTGACAGCGCGATTCTCTTATTTTCTATCGCGAACTGTCTTATATTCAGCAATTTCATAGCAATAATATATATATTTTTGTATTTCAATTGACGTGCGCTTCGGTTGTCTCATTGAGTATCAGAAATATGCACAATCATACTTGCGATATTTTCGAAATCCCACCAATGCTGCTATATTGAACAACATTATCTGCTGTTATTAAAATAATCTTGTACGAATACTCCTTCTTTTATACATGTAATATATATCTTTTCTATTCAAATGAGATTGCGATTGAACCACGTGGCAATTAACACGATTTTTTTTTTTTTATTAACACTTTTTCTCCCACCCTTTCCCTCTCCCTCTGTCGTTCACAAAAATCGGCGAGATGTAACGCACTGCTGCTCGATTTTATCAAGGCTCTGAATCCCGCGCTTTATATCACGGGTATAAGCGCAAGCCGCATTATCGAATGGGCCACTCTCCGGCACTGAATCGTAAACACGTCCCGCCCCATCGAGGACTCGCGAACGAGAGTTCGTTTTACGATTATTATTAAAGCGCGTCGAGAGAGAAAAAGAAAGCACATAACACGATTGTTGAAAAAAATTTATTTTAAACCACAGTATTATACGATTTGTTGTGACTTGACAAATCAGGATGAGATATAAATGAGCTACCGTTCAAATTTTCAGATAAAAATTTCTTTTACAGCCCGTTTTACGAGTCCTCAAAATTTCTCGTTTGCCTCGAAAATTAATTCAATTCAAAAGCAGTCCAATTTCTTGTTTGCTTTGGCATTAATATTCGTATATATATATATATATATAATGTAGTGTCATGCCACTTTTAGTAGCGGAAATCTATCTACGCGCTGGTTATCCGTGCGCAAAGTGTTCTACATTAAATCGATCTATTTTACTGCCAATACCTAAGTATTCAATCAATCGATGTAAGAAACTATATATATATATATATATATATATATATATATATATATATATATATATATATATACATAGTAAAACATTTTCCTTCCTGAAAACCACTTTGTTAAAATACGTAAAATCTTATTCAGTAATAAAATAAAAGGGAAGATTGCTATTAAAAGAAATATTATTAGTTTTCGCAATGAAACTGAGAAAGGGAGATAGAGAGAGAACGGGACAGAAAGAGAGATTTCTTTTTTACGTAAAACTTTTAAGTTTTTACGGCGCATTTCTATTTTTAGAGCCAGAGATAAGATAATTCTTACAGCTATATATATATATATATATATATATATATATATATATATATATATATATATGATTTTTTTACAGCAATAGTAGGAAATATAGTACTCGAAGGATTATATTTTGTTATTTTTAATACCGAGCCGAATTAAATTTAATTCCCTTATTATTTAATAATATATAAGAGCATCGATTAACGATAAAATTTAAACGGCTCGTAATATATCAACTATCGCTTTGGATCGCTCATTACGTTAAAAAATAATAACGGTTTATAATTTAAAAAAAAAAATATCCTTATCACCCCGAGCCACTTAATTGATCGAATCGTATCACTGTCTCGTGCGCGAAACGTCACTCTCCCCAGTAAGCTGTATCGCGTTAATGCCAGACCCGCTGTGCCGCCGTGAGAGTAGGGCTGGGGCGGCGAAAAACCTTCGTATATTTTATTATTACAGAGGTATAAAAGCGCCTATTGGCGTAATAAGCTATTTTGTCGATGCTCGACACGTGCGAGCCGATTAAGGTCGAACGCTGGGACGACGCCAAGCTGGGAAATCTTGTAAATATATAATAATTTTATCTAATGCTCGTGATAAATATAATTCTGAATGGCACTGGCATTGAATTATTAATCGTCCTTATTCCGGCGACAGGTATGACTTTTTGGACGGTGATATTGAATTTATCAGAGGGTACGTATACAGACTCCGTCAATTACGCGCCAGTGGATATTCTACAAGAATTTTATTTTAACTAACTTTTGGCCGAATTAACTTTACTTTCGAGATCTCTTTCCTTTTCCACCCCTCTCTCCCTCCCTATCTCTCTCACCCTCTCTCGTTCGATAAATTTTCCCCCGGAACTTTTTAAACATACTTAGGAAAGAAGTAGCGGACCATTGATTTTTCCGAATAAACGCTGATTCGAGAGGAGTGGCTCATAATTTGAAAATAATAATAAGTGAATCATCCAGCTAAAATAGTTAGGGCTCTCTTTTTCGAATTTTTCATTGGATCGAAAACGTTAATCTAAATTAAATTAAAAAAAAAATATCACCGTTATGTCGAACTTATGGAATTTTTCATGGAACGACCCAAGATGTAAACTTATGTGTTGTCGCCTGGTAAGCGCTTTCGTATAATAGTTGCCATTAAAATGCACGATTTATGCTTGCATTTCTGGATGTTTTTTACTTCTTTTGCCGAGAATGCCTATTTCATTTCTTTCGTTAATTTTTTTTCCTCAAGTAAATTGAAAAATTTCTGCAAGAACTATTCTGATTACTCAATCGAATTTTGAGATAAGTATCATTGATTTAATTGATAAAGTAATTACAATTATTGTAGAAATATACATAAACAAGATTAGTGTGTCTCATAAAAAAATTTACTGTTGCATTAAACCTTAATATCACCGTTTGTAAATTCCATTAAAATTAAAAAAAAAATCATATTTGTAATTTAAAATTATTCAATGCTTATGTATTGTTTAATTATATATAAAAAAGTAATTTATATATCTATCGTACTTTTGCTTGATATAATGCAGGTTCGTTTTAAAATTTAAAAGACGAACTAGACCTCAATTGAGTAAAAGTGCGTCGATATTTTTACTCTTGCAAATGGAAAGTGAATACTATGCACGAACGTACTGGGATATTTCCTCTTGAGAGGGTCTCCTCTCCAGATTGTGGATAAGGTGCGGGAACTAGTAGGTTACATACAATCAAAAGGAGGCCAAACTCTCGCCAGTCAAAATCTAAATTTATTAGCTCGTAATGATGGGGGAAGGGCCGAAGGCATAAAATCCCAGCCCGGTGAATTTAATTCGCTTATACCGCGAGAAATTAAATAGCACCGATAACAAACAATCTCGCCCATAATATTGTTGATTAATATTATACAAATTTGTTAGATTGTTAGAAAGCCGGGAGAAAAAATGATAGCGAGGAGAGCGCTTCGAGCTTCAAGATATTATCGATCCACGGATGCTTATCGACTGACCTTTCTTACTGACGCACACAACCACGAACGGTCTTGCGACTATAGCAGGCCGGCCCATACATTACATGTAAGGCTAAACTTAAATTGAAGAAGTAAGGGGCTGGCAATTTCAGTGCATTTCATTGCCACTGAACAATGTTAATCACTGAATATGAGAATTTTGCATAATACGTATAAAGATTTTTCGGAATAATCTTCGAAGGATCTTCTTTGATCTTTGAATCTAGAGAACCAAATTTTTCTGAATTCAATTGAATATACCTCGATCTCTTGCTCAAGTTGCATTGGCGAGTACCTTCAAGAGGACTGGCTCTTCTAATGCCAAATTTATTTTCGCATACACGATTTACAAATGTATTTATTTAATAAAATAAATTATAACACGGTATATCTAATAGTGGAAATATATCTAGCTCTTTGTACAGCCATTGTGAATGTTATCATGGAGAAAAAGTACCTTCGACGAGAGACTTGCATGTGTGAAAAGTCAAAAACTACTCCGTCCCGGATTGTATAGAAAGGATTATATAGATAAGAAATCCCTGCACAGGTAAAAAAAAACACAAGAAGAAAGAAAAAGAAAGACGGAAAATAAACTCCTCGAACCGATCAGTCGTTGATAAATTTTTCGATTAAAAAGACAGAAGAAGAGGAGGAGAAGGTAAAAGAAAAAGAACAGTGTCACACTTCTTATTGCATCCCATCGCGGGATCGCCCAAAAAATTCCCTCCTTGCGTTGGAACAAATTAAAAAAAAAAACAAAACAAAAAAAAAAAAAAAAAAATAAAATGAAATAAAGTAAAGTAAAATATAGAGAAGAATTCGTGGCTACGTGTATATATATATATATATATATATGTGATTGACGGACCGATGTAAATGATTGCTCTATCGAATGAGGCGCGGCGCTCGCGAGTACGGGAGACGGGGACGTCCGCGCGAGGGGCCGAGGAGGAGAGGATTAAAGGCAGCGCGCGTCAGCCGGGGTTCAAGGGGGGGGGGGAGGTACGGGTCGCCTGCAGGCAGGCAGGCAGTCAGGCTCGGTTGCGTCACACGGAGAGAGATAGAGAGAGAGAGAGAGAGAGAGAGAGAGAGAGAGAGAGAGAGAGAGAGAGAGAGCGAGAGCGTTGGCCCAATTCCTCGGGAAAGGATCGATGAAAGGGAGCAGCGCTAGCTCGGGAGCGCGCGCGCGAGCGAAGCTGTGTGCGCGGGTAGAGCCCCCGCGGACTTCTGAACGGTGTGACTGAAGGTGGGGGGGAGAGCGTACGAACGACAATGCCAGCGGGCGGCGACCCGGCAATTGCGCGTCCGCTTGCCGCACCCCCTCCCCCAACTCCTCGTGGTCTGTACACTCGCGTTTCTCCTTCTTTCTCTGACCGACTCTTTTTCTCCCACCCCCTATCTCCTCGCCACCCATACGCGCGGACTCTCTGTCAATCCTTTTTCGCGGTTTTCGGCCTGTCATTTTGCTGTTCCTATCGGGCGTCCCTTTAAATCCTCCCCTTTTTATATTCAAAGATTCCTTTTTTGGCTTTTAACCGAGGCTCGACTTATTTTTCCTTTGCCACGTATGCGTACATTATATATTCTGAATGATTTCGCATTGCTCGTAATTTTTTATTAAGCGGCAACCTCTCTTTCTCAGACTGACTTTCTCTCTCTCCCTCGCTTTCTCCGGAGATGGTTCACGTAAATTAATTGGAGGTCAGTCGGAGAAGCGTTGAATTAAAATGGAAGGAGATTTCTAAACGTCGAAATACGTGCGTGGTCGAACAAATGCAGAAATAACATTGAAAAATTCAGAATGAAGCTATTTCGATCAAATTTTGATAATAAATCATCACTTTTATCAGCGAGTATATTCAGTTTCGAATTACAATAGAAAATACGAAAAGTGACTGTAGGGGTTGGATTTTTAGAGACGTTGGTCAGTACACAGATCAAATTACTCCTTGCTAAAAAATTATCAATAGAAGATAAAAA
Organism: Sycobia sp. Sy_11; assembly: GCA_018907035.1. Taxonomy (NCBI): domain Eukaryota; kingdom Metazoa; phylum Arthropoda; class Insecta; order Hymenoptera; family Epichrysomallidae; genus Sycobia; species Sycobia sp. Sy_11. The sequence goes on from JACCIC010000014.1 coordinate 4,377,486, forward strand.
GTTATTTTTATCTTAAACTGCTGCATATAATTCAAAATATATTAATTTTTCAATGGTCAATTGATTTAGTTAATATTTCTGGGACACATATTCATGCGATATTCTTGAATTAGTAACCAAATCTGCTCGCTATGGATCTTAATCGTCACATGAATTATTACTTCAATTGTCAGTAGATAGCGAACTATAATTTTTGCGTGTATCAATGCAAAAAAAATCATTCTTTTTATCACTAAACTTTCTAGTTGTACGAAAAATTATACTTATATTTTGTTTCATTTTTTTTTTGACAACTCTTCTTCAATTTTTTCGCAGCTTGCAAAATCAGTACTTCTGAGTTACATAAGACGAATTCGTTACAAATGAAAATAAGAAAAACTTACGCAGCTTCTTTATCAGACCATTCGGTTGAATCTCAGTGGCGATCTTTACGGTACGCAATTCTCTATTTATGCTTCTCGTAATCTGTGATATGCTTTATATTTATACATTCTATTTATATACGTATTCTGTTCTTTAGTTCTATTCTTAATAAGTATTTTAGTTATTTATTATTCATTTTTATACTTTTCTTCATTCGCTATTCGTATTTCTCTAATGTAAAATTTTTTTAAATGTTAATCAATACGATTGATGTATTATTAATGGAAAATTGGATAATATAAAAGAAAGTTTGAGTTTGAAATAAAGAATTGCGTTTTGGAGAAATACAACGCAAATAATCGATAACGAAGAAAATACATTTAATAAAATTAAAATATAAAATATTAAAATTTCATACAACGTCATTAATAATATTATAATTATTTCAAATTGGTACACTTAGACATTTTTTGCCGCAACTTGCAACCTTATTTATGTAAAGATGAAACATCGTAAAATTCTCTTATACGTATCTCTAATAAGGCGGTTAGAGATTTTAGATTTATCTTTGTGGAAATAGGTAGATCCTCGGGAACGAAGATTTTTAGAAAATCCAACTCATCCGAGAACATTTTATTATTTGCCCAGACGTAGAAAACACCGGTTTTTAATTTCAGCGTCAGTATTTTTATAGTAAAATAACAAGGCCGCGCGGATATGGAGGCGGAACGACTGAAGCTTCTGTGGAATTAAGGGGGCGCTAAACGGGTCGGGCGCGCGGCGCACTCGCTTACTATGCGCTAATCCGCTATATATTCTCTAACCCTGGCGTTCTTTCATTTTCGAGCTGATGAGATTGCGGATTGACTCGAGGGCCGCCGCGCGATTAAAGGCAAAACGTATATTATGCTTTTAACGACGGGGCTATAGCGAGGCCCCGCGAGCTGCGGCCGAGAGGCTGGAGAGATTGGATTTTTAATCCATATTTAAGTAGTTCGGCAATACTGCATCGATGCAATGGTAATTAAATATGATAATTGCACGAAAATATTACGAAGTGTTGATGTTCACGATTAATCACGAAGATAAATTTTCGTAATACCAAGTATTTTCGGATGGATCGTGTACATGCTAATGTAATTATGCGATAGAAAATACAAAATTAAAAGAAGTTTTTTGTTTATATTAGCAGAATGGAATATTTTGCCAAAAAAAAATAATAGGTAGATCGTACAATTTGTTTTGAAAAGGGTTTTCGTGACAAAAATAAAACCCGAAACGCGGACGACCCCATAGCTTATTTTTTAGCTACAGCTCTGAGTAGACTATAACTATATTAGTTATGTTAAAAAAAAATTTATTTATTCAATGTCAAATTTGTTTCTTGCAACTTTTTGTCATGTTTATCTTTTAATAACCTCGATGCACAATTATGGAAATAAAAATTTCTTGTAAATCAACGATGATTGATTTACTTTGATTTGACGTGCCGTTTTTATACTTCGATAAAAGTGTGAAAGAGTTCAACTGATTATTTACGATTTTTTTGTATATAAATCCATACAAACAAGAATTTCTCATAAAAATAAAAATTAAGATTAATAATTATTTTCTCTCTTATTCAATCATTATTTTTCATGTTATTTAATACTTTTAACCAAGATGATCGATTTATATATATATTGAGTTTTTCCACCGAAATGGTAAGATGACTCATAATTATTACGGAAACGTTTCTCGTACACTTGCCAGTGTCCATTTTAGAATTTTACTAGACGTTCTTACACTTTTATTTTAGAGAATCACAATGCAATAAAATTCAGTGATGTTTATTACCAACCGAGACTATGCGCAAAGTATATAGTTGAAACTGGTCTGTTGGAATATTACTCTGTGGCCCCAAGTTTCTAATATCATCATTTTTATTAATAAAATTTTATTTTCCTGCCAAAGCTAGGAAGCAAAAGTTAATTCAATTTTCTAGGAAAAAAAAAATGTAAAATTGAAAGAATTTAATGAAAGTTTCGTTAAAAGAAATTTCTCCCGCGACGTTTGAATCAGCAATAAATTTCTTGCTGCCGACATATAATAAATGGAGAAAATTAAATTTGCCATATATTAATATTTCTTAAATGTTATCCCTTTTTTTGTTGTTGCAATTTTCTCTGTTAAAACATAATTTCGCGCAATAAAAGCAACCAGAAAATTCATTATTTCATTCAAGATGAACAATTAAATGACAATTTTTTAATTTAATACAATTTTCCGTTCTCAGCATTTTTGAAACGCCCGTCCTTGTATGTGATTTAATTGAATTTTTTCGCTAAACGAATAAAAATGTTTGATTATAATACATTACGTCGGGTTTCGCTGCATTAAAAAGGATTATTATTGAATTAGTGAATTCTTTCCAGCTTTCAATATATCAGAAAATTTTAATAAAACAGAGTAAAATTGTTTCGGAAAAATAAATATCAGTACTTTATTATTGTTGTTAAAAATACGAGTATTATAATGCGTAATAATAATTACATACAGCGATGTAAATATAAGGAAGTATAATTTTTGAGATATTTATAAACTTATACAAAAAATTATGCGATACATTAATGAAATTTTGAAGAGGATGTCAAGTAACAAATGACAATCATAATACAAACTAAAACGATACAAGATTTAATTACAATTTTTTTTTTATTTAACAATTTGTACACGACGATTTGTATAATGACGAAAAATAGTTAGTTATTGAGCTTAATATGATTATAGATTTGGAAATAAAGAAAAGTGTGTTTAAGCGGTGGGCACATCGAGATACACTTCGTAGACAAGGATAGGATGATCCGATCATATATTCTGTCTTAGTCTGCACTTGTTGTCTCACTATGACCAGCTCCGTGACCTGACTTTTACAACCTAAAATCGCAATCTTCATTATTTACACTATACTATTAAGTAAATTATGATCATCCATTGTCAGAAGAAATTCGCTGGAGAACTGTTTTTCATCATTGAAATGTACAATTTGTTACATGGAGTAAAATTGTCCTAATTTTTTCCCGCTCTAATTTTCGGCTCTATTACACGGGGTTACGACGTTCAGATTTTACTCCTACATGCTCTTTCATTTCGGCAAATAATGAGCTAGTTTCAAACAACTAACTATACCGTTTATAGCAAAGTGGAACTTTTGCTATTTTTAAAAAAAATAAGCCAAAGTACATCATAATTCTGGTTGTTGGTTTGAAAAATCGATTGTACTAATTATTTTATTAAAACAAATTATGATGAAACTTCTTGCAACATGTTTTTCTCATAGTTCAATTGTCTACTATATAAAGAAGATATAAATAACGAATTTCTGATATACGTTCAGGAATCCTTTTAAGACGCGCTCCCTTGTTTTTTAGATAAAATAACTGAATTTAGTTTAGTTTAAGTAACCGAACTTTAACAGGAGTATAGAAGTTTTCCCCGTAAATTTTGCCGTAGCATTAATTAATGCAATGAGTCTTTTAATATCACAAATTTGATCATGAATTGTTCAATAACTTTTTTTCTCATAAGATATCGACAATGGCATGGGAAAGTGAAGCGATTGTTCTTTTTTTCTTTCATTGGCATAATTGGTTCGATGCCGTGTAGCCCAATTTCTTTTCCGGCTTTTAATGGATTTGAAATAAGTAGTACGTACAGCGCATTATCCATTATAACGCTCGACTCGACTCGGTGCCCGCACCGAGCAAAATAACGACGAAATTACATTTCCATACTTTTAAGTGCGATTACTTCAGAAAAATATATTCATTTGAATTTCGCTTATATTGCCGAATAAATTGCGCTCGTGAAACAAAAAAAAAAAAAGGAACGAAAGAAATATCGAGTAGAGAGCTCGGCCATAAAATGTATCTAAAAAATTGAAGGGTAGTACCTTTTTTCTGTAAAAAAAAGAGAGAGAGTGAGAGACAGAGAGATAGAGAGAAAGAGAGAGAGAGAGAGAGAGAGACGACGCAATTGTCGCTCTACGCGTTGGAACAGCTTTACGTCTGTTCTTATATATGTATGGCTCGCGCGCGAACGGCCCAGTATGCGTATATCTACACATCCACGTCCCTTCGCCTCGTCGCTTTAGCTCTTCGTCTCCCCGTTTTATGGACCTTTCATTTAGCCGTACTTTTATTTTTTCCTCCACCCCCCCCCTCCGCGCCACCCTTCGCTTTCCGCCCTCGCGCGCTTTCGCGCTCTCTTTGTTTTATTGGCACTGAGCGCTTGTTGAGCACTCCTCCGCCCCCATCCGCCCATCTTTTCTCTCCCGGAGCTGCGAAATGTGTTCGCTTCGCCCGAGGAATTGCTCGCGTACTCGCGACGACGATCGCGGATTAAGTGTCCTGGCCCTAATTTTTCGACGTATCCGTCGAGTGTGCGGAGGAAGCCGGGGATCGGGGGGAGGGAATAGGAGAGGCTTAGCGAAGGAACGAGCCTAAGGAGCTATGGAGGAAGGGATGAAAAGAATTGGAAAAGTCAAACGAACGGAAGGCGATGAAAATAATTGTAAATAAGTTAAAGAACGCTTGATCTTGAGATGAGAGTACGCTCGAAACGCTCCTTACGATTTTAACGCCTGCTTGCTTTTTTTTTGGTCACGCTTGGCATTACGCGGCGCGGTCCGCGTGCTTTTCTCCCGGAAACTCGAGCCACGAAAGTTCCCCCCCCCACCCATCCGGGCCGCCGTTTTTTCTCACTTTAAAACGGTTTGTATAGGGTTTTACCGGGAAATTAATTTATCGTTCACACACTTACCTTGTGTACAAAGGATACGGCAAATATTGGACCTCCTTCAGTATTATCGATTTTACGGGGCCATTTTTGAGAAAGGAAAATTCGATTTAAAAGTTGCCCCGGCGTTTATGAATTTTAGAGCTCATTCCGACGGGGTATGGGGGATAAATAAAAGTAAATCGACTATGAAATTCTTGCGAAAATCTCCCGAGTCCGACATCGAGCTTGTCGCGTTATTGGGTCATTTGGATCGTGAAAGCGTTTATCAAAAATATTCTCCTCGGTAGCTCGGCAATTCGTAATTTACTGGCTAAGTTCCACAGTAGTTAAACGTATATCGTTTTGTTTATCGCGACCAACGCAGCAGACAATCATTATTTGATTAATACAATTGCATTGATTTTTTTTTTCTTTCTGCGCTGTTTATAACGGACTGTAACCGGGCGCCATTGTTATTTACGCGAATCAACGCGATTATTTCGGCCCCCGGCGCGCGTTGATGCCGCGGCACGTGGTTACGTGTGTATTTTTGCACGAGCGGTAATCGAAATAATTTCTCGAGAGTGCCCGTGAACGATTCGCTTGACGCAGGTAGCCAGGAAAAGTTTAATCGCGCCGTCAATTATTTTACGTCGCGTTATTCGACATTGATATCCACTTATGATTCAATTCACGGGGCTGGAAAAGAACCAATTTAAAGGTCGTTATATACTGATCAATCGCGTTAAATTAAATACGAAATCTTTTCTCGTTCCGGAAAATTGGCATTTAGTATCATCACTTTTGTTCTACGATATTTCAAAATTATCTGAATTTTTTTCATAGGTTCGTGTTAATATTTTTCGACAATCATGATAATTATTAATCAATAAAAGAGTGAAATTTAAATGCAGAGATCAATATACATTACTTAAGAATTTTAGTGCTTAAAACAGTTTCAGAAATGTTTGAATATTTTAGGGAATAAAGTCGTTTATATAGCTCCGTCTCGCTTCGTATAATTACAATTGTTCAGAATGTTCGAAAAAATCGATTAAAAAATACGACATAAAATCAAAAAAATATTACCAGACAATGAACATAGCCTCTAAATTAATCGATGGAACGTCGCACTTTATTTCTCAACTTCGTGCTATAATCAATTCGACCCAAATTTGAGCAGTCTATCGATAATGCAATTATTTTTCCGATATTGTTTCAAAAAAATGAGTACCGATAAAGCACCCAGGCACTTTTATACATAGTAAACTGAAGTTCATAATGGATGAAAATTTCGCTTCGTCACTATATAAAATTCCTCAAAGGATCGGTCGAATCTAATAGCGATAATCGTTTCTACTACAATATTATTTAAATAAAGGGCATAATTGCATTTCGCGCAGTTATGCCCTGTAGACTTGTGCCGCAAATTTAGCGAAATACAAACAATTTAACTAAAAACAAAGAATAAGTTTAATAAGAGAATCAGCTTGTTAATCTTGTTTTACTCGAGTTCTGCCTTCTATTCAATTCTCTGAAAATAAAAGACGATTAAAGAAAATATATTTCTTGATAATTCTTCAAACAAAACAAGAGTATAAATTTTCCGTGACGTTTATTTCCCTGAATATTGAATAAAAATGCTCGTTTTCCTCCTTTTCATTGCCATCCCAGCTCCTCATCAACTGAATATCTTATTAGAGTTTATTTTTAAACTTTATAACCGGATTAATTTGTATTTCGATTCTAACTTCAAGATTTTTTTTCCTTCGTCTACATCGGATTATATCTTGATACTTCCAATCTTAAAGGCTTCTCTTCTCATAAATATATTCACGTTTACTCCGTCAATTCCGAAAGATTAATTTATGCAAAAGTATACTCCAACTTCCTAATATTGACAAAAATTTTTCGTAAAAGTTTTACATTAATGAAAAACGTTTCATTAGTTTTATGAAAATAATAATGTTATTATCGCTGGATCTTTCGAGGATATAATCATGATCGTGATGACATGTTTTCATGTATACACGTAAAGGTGTTATAATAACAGTAGAAGAACAGGTAAGCGTGCCGATGTAAATGCCGAATATAGGATTAAATGTGGGGTAAGTACAAGCTAATTGAAATTTTCACGTTAAACTAAAAAAAGCGAGATTACTGATTGCGTTATAACAGTCTTGACGTATTTATTGTTATTGAATACTTTAATAATTTAAAAAATTTTCTGATTATCTAAATTTTTCTCTTTAATTAAGTGTATTCAATTATTTAAAGTAATTGTACTTATAATGTTAATACTGATTATTAGTACAATGATCTCATGTTCTTGTAGATTTTTCATTTAATTTTTTTGATTTTAAGCACTCTTCGATTTTAGTTTTGAAAAAACGATCCACTCATCTTGAATCAATATCGTGGCAACGTAAACAGGAAATCTGAAAATCTCTTTTAGTTACATTAGGTTTTCTTTATTATTAATCAAAATATTTCTACGATTAGTCGTCCAGCTTATCATTTTCAGTACGTATTTCTAAATTTATAGTAAATAATTAGACTATTTTCTTTTCACACCTGATGAATAATGTAAGAACATTAATTTTTTTAGTCGAGATCCTGCTTAATGTTCCGACCGCCGAAACACAGCCTTCGATAATAAAATTATTGTCTCACCGTGAAGATTAAGTGAAATCTTAACCAGTCTTATTTTACAATTGGCAAATGCAGGACTCAGAAAAAAGTCGATTGGCCAAATTCACAAAAACGAGATTGTCGAAATCTAAAATGAAATCTAAGTATCCTAAGTATGTTTCGGGTGACGGTTCGCGTCATCTATAGTCAAAAAATCCTGACGCGCAACTGTAATCTACATGTGGCTTTTGTAGTTCTGGAATTTGTTCTTTAAATTGTGTGTGTGTGTGTGTGTGTGTGTGTGTGTGTGTGTGTGTATACGTGCTTAAATTTAAATTTCGTAGGTATGTCATTTGTAACTCAACCCTTTTCTCGCATTCAGATAACGTCCGAAGTACGCGCGAAATAATAATTTTTCTTAGGATTCCTTAACAATGTCCTTAAAAACTCGACATGCTGTCGAAATTATGACTATACAGTTGCGTGATCAGCGATCGGGAAAAGCGCGCAGAACACCTAAACGCTCTCGTCTTCGATGTCGGGAATTTTATTTATTCTTTCGTTCCCGCACGTCCAACCGACCCCCCCCCCCTCCGCGCCGAAGTGATTGATATAGCTCAATGTTCGCTCATATGCATTATTCGCACGAGGCGCAGACGACCCCATACGTTTTCGCGCACATCCCGCATTTACGGCGCACGGCAGGAATAACTTCCTTCTCTTTTTACTCGGTGATAAAAAGCCGTGAGCGGTAGGGAGGAGGAAGGGGAAAGGGAGGGAAGCATCTTGACGTGTCACTAGAGTGAAGGGGTGGGGAAGGGGAGGCGGCCGTACACGATATTTAAACTTTTGAGAGGGGCCTTGTATCCGACTCACGTTTCACGTCTCTCTACCGGTGAAGGAGGAACGTGGAGAGTTGATAAATGGAGCGGGGGAAGGGGTTAAGGGGGCTGCATACAGATAAAATAACGAAGTGCCCAATGGCGAATGAACTCCTTCCGTCAGGATCCTCTCTTCTTTCCTTGTACAAATGTCGCGCTGCCCTTTCTTTCTTTCTTTCTTTCTTTCCTTCTTTCTTTTAAGGCTTTTATACGTTCTCGACTGCGCGCGCGCGCGCACTCAGAGCCCTCGCTGTATTCCTGATATATCTCTCTACGCTCGTAGAAATTTTTACGGCGTGAATCCACGATTTTTCCGATATTCATTCGGTGGGTTTTAATTTTCGAACGCCCCGACCCGCGTGTATTTCTGATCGGTTGGGATCGTAAATTTGGCATTAACCGTCGAAATAGACGGATCGATTGTTAAACGTCAATGCCGCCCCAGAACGGTTGAACATTAATTAACGTATTACTTTTAATGCTCTTTACCCAGACGCATATAATAGCTTCGATTCGACGATATAGATATCGGCTTTATTTTCGCAATTATAGATAATTATCTCTTATATACTTATATAGTTATTATGCTCCTGAATGACGTGAATATTTATGTCCGTATAGTAGAAAAAAAAAATGTTAAGGATTTTATCATTTCCAGAAGAAGTATATCAGTTAGCGGACTGCATTAGTATAGAGTAACGGCAATAGTTCGCGGTATGGCATGCTTTCCTCGAGAGTTGAAAAGTTTTAAAAGTTGCAGTTCTTCAAAGTTCGCGAGCACGTATCTCGGTGCCGCTTGTTACTAGATATATATATATATATATATATATATATATATATATATATATATATAACACATTAGTTGTCTGACACCATGTGTTGCACTCGAACTCTGTCGCATTTGTATGAAGAAAAATATAAGATATTTATGACGCGAGAGATATACATAATGGAGTTGGATAAATTTGCAAAGCAGTCTACCCATGGCTTTCCCCTTTCCCTTAAACTTAAGCAATGGGTGTCATTTAAATTTTCTTTCGACGAGCTTTTGATGAATAAAATTCGATTAATTGTAAATTTCTGAAGAGATTAATGATCGAAGTCGGTGAAATGCTAAGCTATTCTCTGTCGACGTTTTGATATAGCTTTATCATGCGTGTTTATAAACAAAAGATCAATATTTTTCAAAAAATACTAGTCTTACTAATATATTCGCAGAAAATCAATTCTTTCACATGAATCCAAAGAAATGATAATGTTTAGTAGCTTACATAGAAAAATTTACGCGCATGACATTATAAAAATTTTTATTTTAATTAACGACTCATAATTTTAATTTTATCGTAAATTTCTCATTAAGTACCGGCTTCATCATATACAGCAGTTTTTATTTTTAATGAAAACCGCGGCATTAATAAACTTTCTCTTTATGCACATCTTTTTATGGAATTATATCAATTCAATTGAATTAAATTATTTATTAAATAAATTCGTTCACGGGTGCTGAGAGATAATCGGGGGGACAAAAATAAAATCTCATTTGCATATATAATTTCGCTAAAGTGAAAAATTTTAAATTTCCGCCAGAAAGGCCAAAATGCAATTTAAGGACGACGCGTATATCGGCGATGCTATCGTTCAATAAATAATGGGAATTAATGGAAAAATTCGATTTTATCTGTATACACGCTGCGGGAAAAAAGGCGAGCGTAATACAAAAAAAAAAAACAAACAAAAAAAAAACAAAAACAAAATAATCATAACCGAGAGAATCCATTATATGAATTGTCAAAGCATTGAAAATACCTGCGCTGTTGTTTTTGTACAAAATGGCAGTATTGAACAATAGGGCTTAACGAGCTTTCGATTCGCCAAAACTTTTTCGTAAAGAGAAGCTGTAACATGCCACGCGCTGCGTAAATCGTCCATAAATTTTTATCCCTCGCTTTCTCCGCCGCGGACGCATTTCGGTTTATGCGTTTTCGTTAAAATTAATCACTGACCCAAGGCCGATCTGGCGTTCTCCTTTGTAAAAAAAACCGCAGACGCTCGTCGCACGTGACTACGCAGACGCTCGCGGGAGTATAATGTATCGGACAGTCATTGTCGTCGCGTCAGTCCTGTCGGCTCAGTCAGTTACGAAGGAGCTACGACGGATATCAGTCGGACCCGTCGCGAGGCGACACCGCCCCGGCCCAGATTGCTCGCTTTTCCGTTTCAACGTCAGCAGCCACCGACCGCTCTGACACCGTTCTGCCGCCCGTTATACAGGAGTTTTCTCGCCGCGAGTGCGTTAGCGGGCGGGGCCGCCCCCACCCCTTTATTCGAGGCACGTAGCCGCGATAAGATCGCGGAACGCTCCGCGGAAGAAGCGGTCTGCTCGGGCCAATCGGAATTATCATCGAACTGATAAGGGTGGAGGTGGGGTTAGGGGGGGTGGCGGCTTAACGCGAGCCATTTTTTAGTCTCGCCTCGCCTTCTCCGTCTCCCATTCTACTCCCACGCCTTTATTTTCCACGTGTAACGGGTTTTATGGACTATTACGCAGGGCAGCGGAAAGAGGGGGAGGGGGTGGGGCTAACGGCTGCCGTGCTCCTCTTCACGCGATCCCCCGTAGCGGAAGAAGGCGCAGAGGCTTCGGCGTCTTCTTATTTCTCTCCTCCGTATACCCCTCGCTCCTCCTCGCCCCACCTCCCATTGTGTTTATAAGCGCGGGGTGCGTGCGCGAAATTGCGCGCAGTTAAGCTTAATCTTTTATTTTCTATTGTTACGAGTGATCGCTGCAAGATTCCGATACGTATGCATGCGCGCGCGCCTCGCGTCTCGAATAGTTTCGATGTTACTTTTTTCTGTTCCGCGCCGCGAAATGGCTCTTGTACTTCGTCTGTATATATATATATATATATATATATATATATATATATATATATATATATATACATATATATATAGTTTCGCATGTCGATTTTCCGTAATGAAATTCTGATAGTATCACGATATTGTTTCCAATGGGCCTATTTACAGCGTACTGAGACGTCTCAAAATGAAACGCAATAGCTATAAATACATCTATGTGTGAAAAAAGGTCCAGGTATCGATCAACAATTGTACGTACTCAGCGTGCATACGACTTATTATTCGAGAAAAGTCCTGCTGGAATAGTGACCGAGTTGATGTTCATAGCCAATTAATAATTGATAAAAAAAAAAAAAGAATGTTTACGTATGAGGATAATGCAACATTCGGTACCTACAAAGACGAGTAAACGAATCGTTGGCATCTTGAGTAACTCATGTATCATTCACATAAATCTTCGTTCTCTTTATTTTCAATTAAATACTGTGTAACGCTGGTAATGCCAAATAATTAAATAAACGGAGGAAAGTTCGAAGAAAAGGTTCGCCTCTGGACTCGCTCAGTTGCGAATCGATGCCGGGATATTCTTGATTTCGCAGGGATGCCAGTGCTCGTTTCTTTCCAATTTGTTCTCATATCGCCGATATGCTGACACTTCACTTCTGATTATACGTGACAACTGTATTAAATGGTATTTTTTATATTTTCTTCGTTATGTCCGCAGTTACCACGTAATTCTCCTTTATGATATATCCAATGTATAATTTTTAATACTTGTTATATATAATTCTATTTAAATTTATGAATTATTATTCATGCTTTATTATTCATTTTTCGTGGAATCTATAAAGGTTTCTATTATATTTATGGAACTTATCATAATATATGTAACTTTCATTATATTGTATTCGTGCTGGCAGGTGTGTGTGTGTGTGTGTGTGTGTGTGTGTAGGCATTGTCGTGTGATTTTTTTTTAAATTATATTTAATATGCAAATGTTTCTTATGTATTGAAAACATAGATGCTTTTAAGAAGCGAACGAATGACTTAAAAATATTAATGAATTTAGATACGCGAATGGACTACTGGCGTACAGCTACATCTGTCTCAGATTTAGATAGCCACACTAGTTATTTTCGGTCAAGACACTTACTTAATTCATAGGCGCTAATTGCCTTGTATCGTTTCCTCTTTTCTCCAATGATCGATTTTTCTCGTCGTTAATTCTTTTACGCAAGATGTGCTTTTTCGCAATATTTTTACGGTCTCATTGAGCCCGTCCATATTCTTGTTTGAAGCGGAATTTAAATAAACTACGCCTCTGTCTAAGCCTACGTATGTGTATGCATGTTTAAGTGACTAGTTTCAGACAATATTTTATGTAAGTAGATTTGTATAGAGTTTATGTGTAAATGAAAAGCTACCAGTATCTTCAGATGTAATTTGACCATCGAACTTATAGTGTCGTCAAAAATTAATCAAAAGATATTCAAATCGAGTTTTCTAGCTTATTCCACTGACCTCGATATAAACGCGTCTTATGAAAATAATACGTTTGCAATTTATTGTTTCTAAAATAGTTCATCATGTCTTGTTTTAGCATAACAGATGTTATTCTCTCAATAGATCGGAGACGGGAAAGTTTCCATCGCTATCTCTACCAACTAAAAAAACATTCTATTGCCACCGATATCGGCCACGGGAATCGCCAGTGGGTGATTGATTGTGACTTTCTAGATCCGCTGACCCTTCCTATTGCGGCGCTACAGAATTGTACTATCGTAGTCCAGTTCTTATTTTCTTGTTCTTTCTCGTGGTACACAGGTTTCGACGTAATGGCTTTCGTCAACGTGCTCGTCTTGTTCCATCTTACACACGATGACACACATATACGTGCAGAGGTTAGGTGGGTATTTTCATGAGGCTTAAAATTACTCCCGTTCTGATTCGATTCTTTGACAGTAGAATAAGAATTTCTTTGCATCTTCGTTCTTCTAGAATGTGCCGGTTACTCCGCCCCATTAGATATGCAGATTCTATCTAAATAATTATTAAAGCATATATTAAAATATCATATAATCTAGGTATTTATTGTACCGATTCGTAAGTATAACCTAATCTCTGGTGCTAGATGTAGTTGACTTTTTCAGATCCTCGGCAGCTTATTTAGTTGTCAACATGACATTCGTCTACAAGCAAAAGATTCATTTATTATTTATTTAAAATAAAAAAATTATTTTTAATGCAATGTATTGTTTGCTGATCCTCTAAAGGTCATGTAGGTAATTCTTTTTAGGTAGTTGTTTTTTTTAAAAATTGATAATTATTTTTAGAGCGAAATTACAACAAAACTTATTTTAAAGAATTTCTGCATTGATCTAGTGTAATGTGAGAATTTTGATCAAATAACGATATGACGAATTATTATTTTACACACTATTTTTATGCTTAATCTCTTTATCTGTTCTGTCCATACAAAAGTTATATCGCTTCATAAGCTCTAAGCTCAGATATGCACAGAGACCGCTGGTTCTCTCTATTAAAATTACACTGTCTCGCATGATATTTGACCCTTTCGTCCCTCTCGTTAGTTCACGCGTTTTTATCAAATCGTCCGATTGACAAAGAATTTTCCAAGCGCTGCGGAGCTGCGAGAACTTGGGGCTAAGCAAGCAGTGCCAAGAACCAGTGTTCAGAGAGTTGCGTATCTCAAGCGTACACCGACCGTACTTGACCTCCGAGTACGTTTACACAGGTTATATATCCTTTTCTGTCGCGCCTTCTCTCCTCGTATAATACGGGCTCGATTCAATTAATTCCTCTGTATTCTGTCCTTTTCCACACTCGAGCGCCGGCCTTGGACGAGCATTTCTTTTAACCGTTCGTCAATTGATTCTTTTCACAATGGAATCGGCCAGATAGTATACAGTAATACATCTATCCTGAGACACACCTGTATTTATCCTCTCGTATCTTTCCGTTGGGAACAGATTGTGCTTATTTCCCCACGAGCACTTGCGATTTCTGCAAAAACTGCGCTTATTTTCGATTTCTTCAGTTCCGTTCCGTCTTCTAGAATAATATTTTTTTTTTTATCAAAGCAATTATTAATTCAAGTTATTTGAAAATCGTGTATTTATTTATCCAGTAAGCTCAAACAAGTAATAACGTTGAAAACATAATTCAAAGCACAGTTAAGGTAAATTAAACTTGAAAGCAATTCTTTTTTTTTTTTGCCTCGCTTCATTGGCAAGTATCAAGCTCGCAATCGCAGTTACTCGCGACAAAGCGGATCCCCGCCGTAGCGGGATTCGCGAATTCCGGCTCCTTTATCTTCGTGAACCGTAATTACGCACCTCGTGCGAAATTTCTACGCCGCGTAGCGCAGGGGCGGTTTGTCGCTGCGCTTTGCCCCGTACTTGCGCACTGAGCGGAGAGGGCTTCGCAGCAAGCAAGCTGTTTCCATTGCGCGTAATTCGCGTGGATATGCCTGATCTATGTAGCGGCATACATGCTCCAACTTTCCGTCTCCATCAACGGCTCCGCGCCTCCGAATTGGAGATTGTAGATAAACTTTCGTACATCGAGACTTTGGTCTGTACAAATGATACTTTACGTCGTCGTAAAGACACAATTGCTCTATCGCTATTTTTGGAAAATAAAAACAAAACAAATTGTTGGAAGATTTATAAAATTTTGCCGAACATTGAATATTTGTATCGACTAATACGTACGAAATATCGTTATTCCCAAAGTTATCCCGGATTATCTTTGCCAATGCGCTAAAATTAATACTTATATGACTGAATTGAATAAATCCCGAATTACTCGAATTACAGCCGAGTGAAATATGAATGGATATTTATCTGTGATGCATTTCACATATTTATTTCTGAAATAAATAAATAAATTACACGTTTTTTAGGATTAGTTTGCTATATATATGGAAAATTTATATTGACAAAGAATTCAATAAACTTTTCTGTCCAGGTGTAATAAAATTCATTATCAACTGATTCCAAACCAAACGAAATTAAATGCATCACAAAAATACTGATATTTAATAATAATTTACGGATTAATGTGTGAAAGCCAAGATGACTCTTTACACGGCGAAGTATTCTATTGAATAACTTTTTTTTTGATAAATATAAACAATTTTTATATAATATTAACATAATAATAGAATCAAAAGCTTTGAATATTAAACAAAGCTCAATAATGTAAATGTATATAAAACATCATTATAAATCATTGTATGAAAAATAATAATATGAATAGACATAATAACTAGCAAGGATATTCTACTGAATTAGTAAAGATGATGTATTGAACATAATAATTTACCGAACCGACCAATGCGTACATTATAATTATTAGTTAACAAATATAAATATTACCTAATGCATTATATAGAAATGCAGATGGCATAAATCAAATAGTTAATTATTTATCTGTTAATGTGTTAAGTATGTAAAGATAATAGTATGTGGAATTCTTAAATATTTAACTATATCGTTATATCTTAATATTCTAATATGTTTAAAGAAATAAAATTTTAAAGAAATCGACTCATATACATGGACAAAAATTAATAAAAAAAAACTTGCAGAATTGTCTCTAAAAACACTGTTTAAGATTTATAATAAAAAATTTAAAACTATTTCTCTGACATCCCAGAGAACTTAAGATATTTTTGATTCGAACATTTTAATTTTTCAATTTTTGATTTACAAAAATTTTCACGAAACTTTATGTTTCGTTTTTAAATGTCTATCATCTGCCATTTTCTCTGTAACTTTCTGAAACATAAAATATTATTATTTTCATTAATTTTATATTAATCTTTAGTCGATCTATCTATTCGAAATAAAATATGAAACAGATTTCTTTAGAATTACTGTAATATAATGGTTAAATCATTAATTGGCACAATATAATATTAGTAAATATGTCGCAAGAAGGTAGATTAATTAGCTTAAAAATGAATTTTCTTCTGTGATGATAAGTCAAAAATTTACGGAGTAATGACTGGCATAAATTGTAAAGATGCAAAAAATCTGATTTCGAGGAAAAACGCTTTCATATTTCGGCCACAAAAAGTCGAATTTTTCTATGCTATATATTATGTGCTTAAATTCATCCGCAATATATGGATCGTACTTTTGGCTCATTTTTTATTTCACAAAAACAATCTTTTTGAACAGCAGTCTTTGATAATGTTTTTTTTAGTTTTCGTAAGCTACTCTTTCGCATCTATCTGGTTCTTTCCCTCTACCTATACTATGAGTTTTTAGGAAGGTATTATTTTTTAAGAATTCTACCTACCATTAATTTCATTGGATCTATATTAGGATTATATTCTATGTAATATGCCAATTCGGAAAAATCCGCGCAGAATGTGAGAAAATGATAAATGAAAAATGTTGCTACATATGAGTTTTAGTTCATAATTAATTTTGAAAGTAACAATTAAAATTATTGTTCTGTAGTTTTCTTAGTGATTTTCTTTGAAAATTAGCCTGGACCCTTACTAGGTGGAAAAAAATAATATTAAAATACATACTAGATCTAATTGTTAAATATCTGATTTAACTGCAGAACGTCTTCATGAAAAGTAAGAAAAAAGTAATAAAACAAGTAATAACGAAAAAGCTGAAAATAGATTATCATGAATAATCATGAAAAATTCATAAAAATCAATTTATAATTTATTTATTAAATTAACTATTATTATCAAAGGAATTTCGAATAATGTTTAGTGTATTTATTATAATAGTTAATATTCTAAAATTAAGAAACATTTAAATGTTTAAAGAATAATATATAAGCAATTAAAGGCTACCCAATAAATCCAAATATGACTAGTTACTTCAATTTCTGAGAAATAAATTCATTTTCCGGCAGATAAAGATGAAAAATGTTGGTATAAAAAAGCTATATTTTAATGCAATGCACGTTTTTTTCTTGAATTTTTTGTAAATTTTTAATATTTTCCTAGATTTCATCGTTTTTCCTACAATAAGCTTGTACAAATACCATTCCATATATTCAACCTATAAAATTGTATTACTTTATTCAGGTTACTTTTTTTTTCATAGTTAGCATGGAATCTATAGTTTCGATTTGCAAGTGGCTTTACTTTAGAACGAGAAACACAGAGAATTGGATCGGAAAAGATTGTACTAACGTAGAAAAAATTTGGTCGTTGGTTTTGCAATTTCGCCGAATGCGCAAAATCCCGCATCCTCGTTCCAGAAAATGAATAAAACCATAAGTCCATGCTCATCCCTTTGCCCGTGTGTCGAACAAACGCGTCGTTTAACATTTCGCACCTGACCTCTGCCTCGGCCCGCGAGCGCCGAAACGGTCCGAAAACAATCAGCACGCACGCGCAGTAATTGCTCGCCCCGTTGATAATTCAGGCCCCGATTGGGATCGTTCGAAGTCAGGACGCGGGGGGGGCGGACAGGAGGAGGAGCTGATTCGCGACAAATTCAGCGGCCTACCACGACGGGCGTACAATAACGAGTCGACGCGCGCCCGAGCGGTGGCCAGCGCTCGGGACCCCGGCAGATCGGAAATCTCGCGGTAAATTGAATTTTGAAAATTGACTCGAACCGTCGGTCCGCCCGCAGCTCGCGTCGTCGCGCGCGAAACGAAAGCGGAGGGCGGCCGACGCCTGTGCGGGGGGGGGGTGAGAGTGTATACCCGTAAAAGATGCACGCTTGTACGCGAGCGCGGAAGTGGACCACGGGGTTGAGGGGGTGGGATGAGGGGAGGGGGGGGAGGGCACGTAATGAAAAATCACACGCGCAAAGCGAGCAATTTATGCCTGCAGTTTTACGCCCAAGACTCCGCGTTAGCGAGGGTGCGGTCGGACTATTAAGGTGTCCGGCGACTGATTTTTTTTTTTTTTTCGTTCTCTTTTTTTCGGCCTCCTCTACTTCGTCCGCTCGCTCTCGTCCTCGCGCGCGGGTTTACGTTGCCTGTGGACAATTTTGACGGTTGGGACAGTTTACGCGGGCCTCGCGCGCGAGTTCAATCTGCGGAAAAAAAGAAAAAAAAAAAAAAAAACAGGCGCCCGGCCACCCTGGCAAGCTGGGTAACGATCCGTGGGAGTGGGACGATAAATCGCGGAAGTAAGTTTATACGCGTGCATATATCGCGGGCTTTAAGGACAGCGCGAGTATTGTTAGAAAAATTCATGAGCGTCAGGGCCGCGAGGCGGAATATTTACTACTGTTCACGGAGGACAGCGCTATTTTATACGGCGCGCGGAATTTTTCTTTTTATTTCTCTGTATACTTTATTAATGTTTCGGTGCGATGTACTGGGAGGACAGAGGGTTTTTTTTTTTTTTTTTTTTTTTTTTTTAAAGCAATAATGTAAAATTTAATGTAATTTGTAATAATACGTATATCTGTCGTACACAAAGGACTACAAGGTTGCAAATTTGAATAACGGCAGTTGCAATTTGATATTTGATTCTTTGCTGTTTCATTGATGTTTCGGGCAAAAAAGAATTTAATTGCTTCGTAGAATAGCCCGCGACCCTGATATATTCTATATAACGCGGGTTTAAGCACTCCAGCGAAATTACTATTCTAGCGGCTTCGTTGAGAGCAAATATAACTGTATCGTTATATAAACCTTTGTATAGATAATACAGAGATCGATTCATAAAATAAATTGCTCGTTTAGTTAAGACTAAGTTAAATCGTCGATGAAATTGTTTCAATAAAATAATGTTGACATCGAGTACCACACATACAATGATGATGATTTAGGTCATAGGTAATACGATCTTTTTTATTCGGTATTTGAAATAAAGAGGCATTATACAAATATTCCTTAGTTTTGAATATAGCACACGTCATCTGGTGATAAATTTTCTAATGCACCGTATCAGAGCCCCCTGTTACAATACATAAATTTTAAGTCCTCAATAGAAAACTACTACTACGTTTCTATAAAAATGCATTAATTCATAACACATGTTTATTCAAGATTATCATATTCAAACGCATGGTGCAAAGGTAAACGCCAGTGGCTCACTTTAGTGTTTACATTAGTGGTATATATTTTTCTTACGTGAACAATTCAATGTAACATCAAAAAAATTATTTAGTAAATGAATAATGTTATTGTTATAATGTTAGTATATTAGAAAAATGGATTCAAATTAAAACTTATTCAAATTAACAATTATGGTTGTAAAAGTTCCATGTTTTAAATTAAAATTAAATAGTCAAATAATAAATAAAGTTTTCTAACGATTCGATGTTCAGTAAAAAGACGGATTTTCCAGCTGTAAAGTACATCTGCCTAGCAATTTATTTTTTCAAGTTAAATTGTAACCGGTGGAGTAAGTGAAAATCATTCTTCCGTATCATGATCATCTAATCATCTAACCCTATAATGGTTAACAGACCTGTCATTGGGTTTAGCATATGAAAAAGCTAGAGACGAGGGTTTGTTTCAATTTACAAGAAGTTTTGTTTTTTGCGTATCTGAGGTCAATAATTAAAATATTATTTGAATGATATAAATCATTAAGTAAATAATATAATCAATTTAATTTATGAGATTCGAAAACAGAAAATATGGTAAAAATAAATGTTCGAAAACGGTTTATAGACCACTAGAGCTATTTAGAATTTATTGAAAAAACCAAATCGTAAAACCAAACCGTAGATATTTTTATTGAAACAATAGATCATGGATGTATTTAATCTAGTTTTTTATGGAAAGTATGCAGTAATTTCAACAGCCAATAATCAATTTTGCAAGCGAACTAACGGTGGTCACGTTCATACCTCGGATGCTAAACGAGTCTGGGTATTTGTTGATTGGATCTACTTAAACTTTGTTTCATCTGTAGAAATATTTTTCACAAAAATAATAACAATGGTTTATGCATTAATACATTTATATTCTTGCAAACTTTTAAATACTTTCATACATATTCTGTTCATCTGAAGGAAACCGATTCAGAATATATGAATAAATTATAATATAATTAAGTTTAACTTATTATCAATTTTAATATTAATGAAATTAATTTTTTATGAGCTCAAATGCGTAATGTTTTTATTCATTAAAATGACAGTTCTGATTTTAAAATCAATCGGTAATTGATATTGTGCATAATGAAAATATTTCATATGCATATCTCATGATTTATAAATTTTTTACACATTGTTTTTCATCAATCTATTTAATAAAAATATGTATACGTTATTAAATCTTATCGATCTCTTTATTATTTGTTTATGGTACTCTAGATCGTTTTCATTTAATACATTTTTATAATTTGGTAGCTTTGTTTTACGTAATCAGTAATCTAATTGTGGTACTAAGTAAGAAAGTTGATTGTATCCATTCTAGTTGAAATATTTAAAAATAATTAAATAAGGATTCGAAGTATGTGCAATGCAAAAAACAAGGGCAGTGTATTTTCTCGATAAAGAATTTGCTTATTATTTATTATTCTATTTGAGTGCGTATAATTGCAGGAGAGAAATATTCGGCCATTAAAAGCAAACGATTAAATAAAAAAGGCAATGCCAAGGCACTTAAAAATCAAATCAATAGCATTAGTTAATTATATATCACGATATATATTACGATCTGTTTAAGATACATACTTGACATAACTCAGGTAAAATAATCAAGTGCTCTTTCTCTCTCTCCCTCTCTCTCTCTCTCTCTCTCTCTGTCTCTTCCAAAGCATCCCCAGTTCTTCCTCTTCCCTTATCGCCATAGATAGCTTCTCATCGAGGGTTGTAACGCGGGTGCTCGCATCGATTGAAATGCCGCAAACCGAGCGTGTACACATCCAACTTACATTAGTGTGCACATTGACACGCAGAGAAGAGAGAGAGAGAGAGAGAGAGGGAGAGAGAGGGAGAGAGAGGTTTGAGCTTAAGTCGCTGCGCATTAATAGCTCGCATTAAGCCGAGAGCCGCTCTGTGCAACGGTCGCGCGGGCTCGCCCGATCATTCGCTTGGTCGGCCTCCGCGCGCAGCCGCGTCGCGCCCGCGCCGCGCGTTCCGACGAAGCGATCGGCCGCGCGATACAAGATGAATAATTCAATGGCCGCCCGGGCGCCCTCGCGCACCTGGCGCAATCGCCGCGGTTAGCCTCGCGTGTTCATCCGAGCCGACGGCGTCAGGAGCGGAGAGGGGGGGCAGCGGATGAGAGAGAGAGAGAGAGAGGGAGAGATTAGAGGCATCTAAGAACCGTCTACATCCTCTCGGTATGCCCCGCGCTTCGGCCCGCCTCGCTAAGTCGAGTGTTTATAACGCCGTCTGCTCCCCCGCCCCCGCCCCCGCCATTCGTCTTGGTGCCGGAGCACTAATTTCGGCCGGCGTCTGGAGACTCGGCCGACCATAGGGGCTAATTGCCAGGGGTGCTTGTAAATCCTCCCGCCCCCCCTCCCCGAAACTTCGGAGTCCCAAGTTTTTACGCGTCGGCGATCCTTTTTACTCGGTCGTTAACGGTGCGGTGACGGGGGGGGGGTGTGCCGAGGTTCACGCCTGCGACTCGCGAGGACAGCCGCGGTTGATAATATCGAGGCGAATCAAGCCGGCGCCTCAGCGCCACCGGCGCGCCCCGGGCCGGATGATAAATGATTTTTCGCAAAAATCGCGCGTGGCTGGGATCGGGCGCCAGCGTCGGTTAAGATGGATCATTCGAGCGAGCTCGGCTGCGCGCGCGCGCGCTAGGAAGTCGGGCGATTGAATCACAAAGGATTACGTCTATCCTAGCGCCGCCCCACCCCCCCTTCGCCATTCGGATGAGGCTGAAAGTAATCTGGAGCAGCTCGGTGCACGGACTTTCACGACGGGAGTGACGATTATTCTTGGGAAGAAAAAAAAAACAAATTAATGATAAGTCAATGATCAAATCATGAAGTTTGGATTTGCGTGAAATTTTGTCGCGCGTTTTTTGATGATTCGAAAAAATGAAAAATTCGACGATCATTATTGGTTGTTTGTCCTCATTAAGCACATAACGATATACGCATAAAGTAAGTGTAACTGGTAGAAGTTAAAATTATACATGTAATTCGCTTTTTAATTCACTATTTCATTCATTATTACTATTGAATTCACTTTTTTTTTAAACAGCCAGTTTTCCAGACTACTACAGAGTAAGAGAACAATGATGTATTTTTTGAGAAATGAAAATAAATGAATACAGAAATAAATGAATAAATAAATACTTATAATAATTATGTTTATTTTGATTGAAAAATATCTAAAGTCGCCAGCTAGGCAATTACTTCAATCTTAAGTACATACATTAACTCTTTGAAACAAATTATCGTCTCACCTTTTCATGATTCAATTGCCGATTTGTTTTATTTATTTTTATTTAAATACTGTATCAAATGGTATTATTTTTTTCCTTTCAACTTATATAAAATATCCGATATTTAATGCTGTCGTACGCGTGGTTAATACTCTGATTATATTAATAATTTTAAAACGCGATAATACTGCAATAAATGGTAGGTAGAGTAGTAAAGGTACGATAATAAGTATTTCACAAATCAAGTATTTATTACAGTTAGTCGCTGATTAACGTGAATTGTGCACTACTTAGTAAACACGAGGACGGTCGATAACGAATGAATATTATATAAATATTTTAAGCAACGCGTTATCGAGCAAGTTTTTAGAGCGATATTATTAATTCTTTATGAGCCAACTCAGAAGCTTTTGAATACCGGGAAAAATTCGAGGGGTCTCTTTAAAGATACGTTTCGTATAATTTATTAAAATCACGATCGAAAACTTTTTCTGCCCGAGTTTAAAACTATTATAAGACAGTAAATTTTTTCGCATTCGTGGAATGATAAGGAAATATATAATTCAGATTGTGAGCTCGAAAAACTGAATTCAACTGATTTTTTTTTTAATGGAATTTTGATTCAGAACCGAGATTTATGTTTGTGCGAGTATACTTGGACGAGTCTATACTTATAGTCTGTTGAAGCAAGCTCTTATTTAATTTAATCGATGCAATTTTAACGTAATGTATTACTTATGACAAAATTAGAGATCTACAATATTTGATAATACTTAATAATGCAATTCGATACCATCAACCATTGGTGATTGACGTTTGCCTACATTGTAATAAGTTTGCAGTCTATAACGAGATATTTCGATGTTTAAGCGATTAGCTTTCTTACGATGAAATTTGCCATCGATGCTCGCGCGTAACGCAAAGACACTGACAATCAAAATTAACAAACTTGTCACATGTAAATTACGGAAGCTTCGAAATAATGAATTATGCTTGTTAAATTTTAATTGTTAAATATCACGAGCAAATAATAAAAACGATAAGCGATAACGCGTACCTTTCCCACGGGCCTGCACTAAACACTATGAAAGGCATTTAACGTCAAAGTAGTCAATTTTTTGTCAGCGTTGGTAAATCCGTGGTCTAAAGTGGAACACTTTTTGCTCAACTGCGCCGCGCACCGGCAATAGCATCACGTATCATAATCATAACTTCTTTTATATATATATATATACCGAATTATATACCCAAATTCTATCATTGTATTTATTGATACAATTTTACTCCTATATATTTATGATAAGCAATGGTTATATATATTTTAATAGATGTCATAGTACTTGTTTGCGTTAGATATCGAGCAGCGATTCGCCGAAGTATTGTGCAATTGGTGCATCCAATGCTCGAATTCGCCGGAAAGCGCGATGTCGACCGAGGCCTTTAACCGGGCAAAAGAAAGGGAACAAATAGACGTAGTGTAGGATAATTACCATCGTTCAATTGTCCAAATGAAGTACCATTACACCGTTGATAAATAGTTAATGACGAATAAAACGACTTATACAGCGTTGGCGGGAAAGTAGCACTGGTCTCGGAAACGCCGAGGAAAAGAATCGTTACTTTCGTAGTATACGTAAAGTGTCTCGTTGTACTTTATGAAAGTAGTTACTTTACTTTCGCCGGTCTTTTGCCGATCTCAGCCCAGACTCCCGAATGGTTTCATTATTCGCACGAGCTCTTGTGTTTTGACGTGCTTCGTGGATTGAGGGCGCTTTCGTATTAGGAAAATATTAAATCAGAGCAGAGAAAATTTCAATCAGAGTATTTTGTTATAGTATGAAAATTACTCCAAAATCATTATCAACATATTAAGAATAGTAAGAGAAGTATTTTCAGTCTACAATTTTTAAAGTTGTTCCTATTCATTTGTAATTTTATTATTATTATACTTAATTAGTTATTCACACTGTGCACTCACAGATGCAAGATACGTCATTTACTATCGTTAAGAATTTCTTTCAAAATTATTTTCAGATTAAATTTCGTGCATAGAAACTATAAGTAGAAATTTCTCTGTTTTGATTCTATATGAACGCGCTACTGTCGGCTAAACGTATTCACAAGTAACGAGGGAGCTCATGCTACCTGCATTTGCTCCTTGCTTTTATTTTCCGGGCGAAGACCTCGCCTGGCCAAAGGTGTTTCCGAGCACCGAGGTAGTATACGATACAACGGCGCTCAAACGGTCGACTAAATTTATCGACCCATTCGCCACCCGAATACAGTCGTCGATCCATCTCTCCCAAGTCTCGAGAGGTCCTCAAGCCTCGCGTCCTAGGCAGACCCGAATAAATGCAAATAACGGCGCATAACGAGAATCGCAGGACGGCCGGGTCGAGAAATCGAATTTTCAAAGAGAGAGAGAGAGAGATAGATAAAGAGAGAGAGGGGAGGAGGGAGAGAAAATGAGAGTCAGAGAGGAGGGATAATAGGATCTCGAAGTAGGGGGAGCGCAGCAGACTGAAGTGGCTTTCGAGCCCAGCGATGGAGCGACGGTAATGTTTATCACGAGTTGCATATAGGGACCTGGGAGCCACTTAGAACAGGACCAGTGCGGCTCGTCGCGTGAAGGTGCTCTTTACTGTTTCTCTCTCTCTCCTCTCTCTCTCTCTCTCTCTCTCTCGAACCTTCGAGCTCGAAATCGTTTCCTTCAGCCTCCTTTTAACACCCACCTTTTCTTTTTTCGCCTTTCGATTTAACGAACGCTCGGCTATACCGGAGAGGATAGGGATGGAGAAAGAAAGAGAGAGAGAGCGAGAGAGAGAGAGAGAGAGAGAGAGAGAGAGAGAGGGAGAGCGCTTAAACTGGATAGTCGCTACGCAATCATTCGATATATAGAGAAATAAAGTCGAAGCGTTTTGTGCCGGGCGGTAATAAGCGAGTGGAATTGTGGGTGAAGAGTTTGTAGCGAAAGCCGGTCGTTCAAGTGGTATATATAGTGATATGTTTGTATAAGCCAGCTTCGACCGTTTACACGGCTTGTTAGTAACGAGTTTCGGTGAGAAAATAGGGGATTTCGTACGATTAAACGGATTGAAAGAGCGTTAAAAAAAAGAAGAAGGAATGAATCAAAATATATTAAAGAATATCAGTAGTATCATCTTCTGCGTTACGAAAATATCGATTTTAGTTGCTGTACGTTCTACCGAAATAAATGAACAAGAGTTCTTTGAGAAACAATACCTTTTCTCTTGAGGACTATAAAGTTACAATTTTTTTCTTGATCCAGAGAATATAAAATATCAAGCCATTACGAGAGATGCATAAAAGCTTGAAAAATAATTTCTTCCCGGACTTGTTACAGCACAATAATGCTTAAAGCCTCCTACTAAATCCGCCGTGTACTGCAATATTCGGGGAAAAACTCTAAATATTAAAAAGTATCCGAGAGTTCCAGAACAATAATCTCTAGACCGATGAATGGTAGAAAATTCGGGCGAAAGGGAGGAAGAAAGAGGGGTCGATAGAGTGAGAGAGGTCGAAAGAAATCTTTGCGCTCTATAACTCTTCCATCAACAGTTTCTGAATTTACAGAGGAGATAAAAAGAGAACACCGCGAGAGACCGAACGAAGCGAAAGACAGTGAGAGAGCGAGAGAGCGAGAGAGGAAGAGAGAGAGAGAGAGAGAGATTCTTTTTTTTGAGCTTTGACATGTCGGCGTAGTATCGCGTAGTTGCGCCTTGCCGTTTGTTTTTTTTTCCGAGCCATTTGCCTCGTTTGTAGAAAATACGCGAGGGGGCGGGCTGTATATCAAGCCAGGGACGCTGGGGTGGGAAAGCGAGAGGGTGGGGTGGGTGGTAGGGGGACAAAGCTTGCGCGCGCTCGGCACCCGCCCGCGCCCGTCCACGAGCCAAATTTTTTTCTCGACCCCCGGGGCTGGCTGCCCGCGGACGACGCGACGCGTCGGCCGGCTCGCCGCGGAATACCTTCCATTAATTGTGCCCCGCAAGAAACTTCTGCCAGATTGATAAATGGCTAACGGGACTTCAAACAACTTAACTTTCCTCCATCCCGCCCCCTCCTTCCCCCTCTCTCTCCCCGCGCTCTCCGTCCCGTCCCCAGCGCAACTGGCTAACGCGGCGGTCGTCCGCTCGTGTTTTTTATTCCCTCCCCCCCCCACTGTCCCGCTTTCGGCCGGACTCTATCCCTTTTATCTCGGATGCTTCGCAGCAGGAGCCGAAGAGAGGGAAAGGAGAGAGAGAAAGAGAATGAGAGAGAACATCGCTCGATATGATGAATCTTTAGAATGTTCTTTGCCACCCCGTTCCCGTTCTTCTTTTCGGCGCTTTCGCGGCGCGACGATCTCCTTTCACTGTTCCCCCTTTGGGATACAGGCTGCGACTTATTTTCGGAGTAACAGATATTTTAGTAGCACGCAGTATCCGAAAGTATCGAACGAGAAAGAACAAGGGAATAAAAAAGACGGGGGGAGTCTATGGTAATGGAATATTGTAATTAAGTTACAGCAGTAATGGTGAAAATCGCGAATTTCATATTAAATAATTGATTGAATTCTCGAAATCAATGTATCATCCCCCGATAAGAAAATTGAAATACTAGTTTTGATAATGAGATTATTTGAACAATAATACCGCTCTCGATTATTCACTTTCAGATCAACAATATAGATTAAACATAAATGTATTTAATGTTTTTATCCTTGAAAAAACCATTTGTTGATAACCAACGGCCTCTTTCGGCAATGCAACCAAAGTGTATCATAAGTTTGGATAAATAACGAATGTGTATAGATGACATCGCGTCATAAGAACATCCATTATCACATTATTACTTATAGTTTAAGCGATTGACGTGTAAAAAGGAGTCTACCACCAAAGCAAAATTGAGGCGAAATTTTTCAAATCTTGACAATCTACGGCGAAATATTTGATATTTTACAGTATCGAAATTTTTAACTGTGAACCGTCAATAACTTCTGCTGCTCCAGCGTTGGAATTTCCAGTGAATTTCATTACAAACCTATTGCAGT
The DNA here is from genome assembly GCA_018907035.1 of Sycobia sp. Sy_11. NCBI lineage: Eukaryota > Metazoa > Arthropoda > Insecta > Hymenoptera > Epichrysomallidae > Sycobia > Sycobia sp. Sy_11. Next base: position 4,405,344 of record JACCIC010000014.1, read on the forward strand.
TGAAAATTTATTACATACACATACACACACATACATACACACATATATATATATATATATATATATATATATATATATATACATGGAATTATTGATCCAGTTCTTGATAATAACATACGTAACTGGCATAAATTTGTTGAAAGTTAATAAGTAGATAACAAGAAATAAAAACTACAACTTAGTTTTTTTAAATAAGATTAGAATAAAAATGTTCTTAAAATTCTTGACAGGCCATTCATTGGGTATATCTACTTGGAATCTTAAGATTTGTTTCAATCCCTTAGGACCTTACACAGGCATATGATAACCATGTTTTTACTTGAATCCTAAACGAAGGCCTGACCACACGCGAAGTAGTTCTACTTATAGCTTCACGATCTGTCATTCGTACGTATTTTGCTTTTTTGAACTAATAATAATGTATGTCATTGGGAAATTTCAGATTTACTTTTACATATTTTGCCGAATAAAAATCCACTGATTTCGGAACATACAATAAAATAAATGTAATTAATGAATACATATTAATTTATTCGAATGTTTAACATCTATTGAAAATCTCAAAGATCTACACTAAAACGATTAAATTTTTAAGAAATCAATGAACAACCTTGACTTTTCCATTTATTAGAAAATTACTTTTTTTTAATTAATATTAAGTTTTAATTTGATGAAACCTCCCTTTAGGAAAAATAAATTCTTGTCAAATATACTACATCATTGTTATTTATGGAATACATATAAAATATATAAAATTATCTACTGAATGAAAGGATAAAATTTATCTAATTTATCTCATAACATCAAATCACTTGAAATCACCTGGATGATTTGGTTGTTGATAAAGTAACGTAAGTTTAAAAAGAGAGGGATGAACAAAGAGGCTCGTGGATTCTTCGTTGCAATTTCAATTTTTGTCACTTTATTAGCCGAGCAGTACAATTACTATGAATTCGAAAATAATTCGACAGTGCCACCGTGCACAGTCGAGCATTCCTACGGTAACCGAGAACCCGACTGGCCTCGTAAAAATACCTGATTTTTCCCGCTCGGGATTGCCTTAATTTAAAGCTCAGGCTTCGCATTGGAGCCCTAGAATAAATATGAAAATCTAGAAAACGCGAAGCGCGAGGTCGTCGCGCGTCGGAGCGCCTTTTGAATAATCATCAATGCGTCGTTGGAGCGGCCGGGAGTTGTCGATATATAGATATACATATATATATAGATATATATATATATATATATATATATATATATATATATATATATATATAAAACAGGGGTCGGAGGGAGAACGCAAGAGCAGCGGTAATAACAACGCCAACAATAAGCGATAACGAAACAGCGGAGCAGAGCGCTGGGGCGACGATAATAATAACGGGGAAAGAGACCGAAAGATCTAGCGACAGAGAGAGCGCGAGACAGAGAGAGAGCGCACGAAAGAGGTAGAAGACCGGAGTTTTTCCCAGTGTTGGGGAAAGAGAAGGAGGTAGGGTGCAGCGAGCGAAACTACGGCAATTCAATTAAACGTACAGAGACTCGCAAAGAGCCCTTAATGGCCGGCGCAAACACGGGAAGACGCGAGCGCGTGAGCGGAGCGGCTGGAGGGGGTGGGGAGGGGGCGAGAGGCAGCGCACCACTTAAACCAACCTTCGTCTTCATTAATTTGCATAAGAGGCGATTACACCGGGCATCGAGCGCAGCGTCATATTACCGCGCCCGGGAATTAAAATATTCCAGGCCGCGCGGAAGGGCGACGAAGGGGCTTCGCGAGCGGCGGGGCCGCGACGGGCATTCTTGCGAAATTGTTTTGTTTGCCGCCCGAACGGCCGATGGCGGCGCCGATGACGACGACGACGACGAGCGTTAATTTAAATTACCTAGAAAAATTATTCGGATTCTTCTTTCGCGATTGCGCGGATCGAAGCGCGTTATTGCAGCTAAATGGTTATCGGAATCGACACTCTCTCGCTCTCTCTCTCTCGCTCTCTGTAATTCACCGAGCTAAAGGTGTGAAATACCCGATAGACACCCCTGGGACGGTGGGTGAATTTTAATTAAAACGAAGCACTTAGATCGGTATGCGAGGAAGGAAATATTCATTTAATTCTTGGGTTTTTCCTTTTTCGATTATAATGATTCGGTATCGAAATTAATTCCAATTATGAAAGGAAGATGGTCAAATCAATTTATAATTTAATGTTCGTCTAGGGCAGTACGCTTCGTTTGTACATTTGAAATCGTTTAAAATTCGTATCTTCCAATGAAAGGAAAAATATATTTGACGAAGTATACAGATGGATTTTGATAAATATATACAAATATATTCGTGTAATTTTTTACAACAAAAAATTTGGTAATTTTGAAATAATAACATATTCGTCAGTAAATAGCAATCTAGAAAACAATCATCTCTAAATTAATTATTATATGTTATTACAAATAACATATAATACGGAAATAGCAGGGACAAATAACGTATAATAACATATAATGCGTCATACGGAATAGTTTGTTATAAGACAAATAATAGCAATGCTAATTACAGCGTATGAATACAGGCGTGCGTGTATGCTCACGCACGCATGGACACCCATACAAAGAGCGTCTCAACTTTTGGCCGCTAGTTGTCTAAAAACTAATTTAGTTGCATTTTTATCATTTCAATAGATGCTTTGCAGAATAACCAGTTCAAGCATTCAAATTTTTTTTAATTCTGCAGGTATTTTATTTTACCACAGATTGGTGGATTACGTCCGATAATACGTAATATTTCAATCAACGATTATTATAAATTTTTAAACGACTTCTTGCATCAAATTTAAATAAATGTCTTAAATAAAGGAAGTATTTCGTAAATATGAAAAATATTAGAATCAACATTGTGATTATTTAATTAATTTTAGTCTGTACGGAGCTGATGAAGAAATTCTAATATTTATCATCCTAGTGAACAATAGAATAATCGTAATTATGGAGCTGAAATTTTGTTTTTGGAATTATTATTCTTATTATTTGCACCATCTGACTAATGCAGGTAGAAACCATTTAGAAATTTATAACAATGGATTCAATGCAGTTACATGCCAATGGAAATGTAAGCAATCCACACAATAGGCTAACATACCTCCATAATTTAGGGTATTTTGAGGATTCGTAGAAGAATAGCATGTTATTATTAAATATTATAAACTTAAATTTGAAAGAAAAAGAATAATGATAATAATACTTGGAAATGAGTAAGTCAAAATATTGAAATATTTATTTTAAAATTATTTTAAATACAGAGAATATTGCCGTTATTTCAAGATTAGAATATCATCAATAATTAAACTGTTTTATCTTTTACTAATAAAAATCCTGAAATAGATATATTAATACCTATCTTTGTTAAAATTTGAAATTTCTTTATAAATTCTTAATAATTCTTTAGAGTAGTATTAAAGTTAGATGATAATATTAAAACATATTGGTAGGCTTTGCAATAAAAACTTCCGCTTCATTAATTCCGCTGAAGTATCAATAGCGACATCGAAGATTATCTTATGTAAAGTCACTGGGGCTTCGGCACGGACGAGTACCGGGAATCACGATCCCAATACTCGTGGTCGGATTGCCACGGTTGGGGAAAAAATGTAGTGAGCCGATGCTGGCCGAGCTCGCGGCGCTCACCTCAATTGTATATTAGATTCGAATAGCCATGGCCGAGGCCGTGTAAATGAACAATGGCCTATTATAATTATCACGAATTGTAACATTACTGTGGATTATGCTTGGACAAAGCCTCTCTCCAGCTAAGCACCGTAATTTATCTTTTTTATGCGCACGCAAATTTTTTTTTTGGCCGAAGAACGATTATGCATTTTTAATTGATGATCGAAATATCCACTTTACGAACGAAATATTTTAAATCAATTGAATATAATCACAGAATAGGCGACTTTTAGATTAAGGGTCACATTATAATTTTGAACAATCCATAAAATTTAGCGATGCATAAAGACTTGAATAATGTTTGCTGTGACTTGAAAAGCTAAATAGCAAAGCCAAACGGTTAACTATTTCCCTTTAATGCGCAACAAAAAAATCAATTTCCTCGCAATTCTACAGCGCTTGGAAATTATACGATTTATGAGATAATGACGGGAATCCGAAATGAACCACTCTTGTACGCATATGATATTCGCACGATCGGCTAAATCCTGTCCGATTTTACATTTCACTACTTGCCGTTTAATTAATTTAAAAATTTTCCCAGGATCTGTTGCTCTACAAATGTCCGAAAGAAGCAAGAAAGAAAAGGGAAACGGAAACACCGAAACAACAAAATAACGGCGGTAAGTTTAATTCTATTTCGCAATAATGATTTTTCTCAGTCCAAGCGGAAATTTAGAAGAATGCGCGCTACCGGCAATTCCACTTCGGCGCTAGTAATTAAGAATATCTCGGGGAAATTTGTAAGGGCAGGAGTGGAAACGCAACTTGCGCAAGCTACCGATTCACGTGGAGGTTCACTGCAGAGGGAGCGTCAGCGAACTTGTAATGAGTGCGGCTATTAGTCAGTCAGGAAGGGTAAGGCTTTCGTTTAATTAATTGTTTGCATCGGGACAGATTCATTTTTTATTTATTATTATTTTGTTTTGTTACTCGTATACATCTGCACGTTCTTTTATATTTCAACAATCTTTAATTACTTTTAATGTATTTAACCCGTTTTATTTAAGTTTCGTTTCGTTCTTTAAGTGAATCTTTAATTATTAATCTGAAAATAAATTTTTCATAGAAAATAAAAAGAAAAATGTTTAATGTAATGAATTTTAAACCTTACTTAATAATTAGTTTTAATAAAACTTGAGTGAATTTTATTATTTTTATTTATTTTTATTAATTTTAACAGAGTTGTATTTTACATAGAAAAGAATTTGACGTGTCTTTGAATGAATTGGATCAAGGTAAAAACAATGTTATTGTTAACAATGTTATATTTACTCTACTAATAGAAGAAAGTAACAGTAATATAAAAATGCTACAACAATGTTTATAAAATATTACATACTGACCTAGAAAAAAACTAGAGAAATTCATTTATTCATTGTAGAACTAGAATTTACATCTCTGTTTCTAAAATGCGCAAACATTTTAATTAATTTTGTCTTGTATCATAACTTCAACGCTCACATGATATAAATTAATGCGAAAATACTAATACTCCGTAATTTATACGAATTGATTAATATGCGTAACAAAATTCGAATTATATATACGTAGACATGATTACAAATGAAACTTTATTTTTTAAATTTTCAACAGTAAATTCCTCTCAATTTTAATAATAATATAAGAGGCTACATTCAAATAAAAAAAAATTAAAGCAGAAACGAGTTTTACAGAGACTAATGAGAATAAATGTACAATACATGGAAAATGTATTACGTTTCATCCATCATTCTATCTGAATGAACTAAAAGATTTCGCAATTATTTTCATTTTAAAGTATAAATCAGAAAAGTAATAATAATTTATATTACTAATTTTATGAATAAATATTTTCTAAAATATTTATGCTATTAATACGAATTCCGAAAATAACGGTGACTTCTTTCTCATTAAATAGCTTATCGTAGTTCGTCCAAGTATCATCGCAGTCTGAAGATATAAATAAATTGACACAAACCATTTCTGCAAAATAGTGATTTTAAATATATATAGTATTATTCGCGTGATCAACTAAAACTATAAATACTAAAAGCAAATCTGAAAATAACAGTAGATTTCTTTGCAGTTTATAGCGGAGTCGGATAACGGATAACTTCGTATGTAAAATGTAAATCGACATTTTATGGCTTCGAAGCTACTGTGCCTTAAAAACTTATTCCTTTTAGAACTTCCGCGCCAGCTGCCGTTATATTTCTTCTTTTTTCTTTTCCTTCTTCTTCTTCTTCTTCTTCTCCTTCTTCTTCTTCTTCTTCCACTGCTTTTATCGATAGAAAGTGACCGTTCGATTTTATAGAAAATAATAAGCTGTATGAATCTATTAGCTTGATTTTTTTTCTTACTTCGTACACTCTGAATAAGTGTTCGAATTCGTACACAACGCGAATTCATTGCCAAGAAGAAAATTGGCGCTCGATAATCCAAAACAAAAAAAAACAAACAAACAAACAAACAAACAAACAAACAAACGAACGAATACTTCGGGAATGATTTTGTTTCGGAAAAGATTCAGGAAGCATTTTGCGAAATGTCGTTTACGAAAATACACCGTGGAATCGCGCTATCGCGCGCCTCTGTCCAGGACAGACGATCGGGTACAGCCGCCATATGTGGCTCGCTCGTGCCTTTAAAAAACTTCCCCACGCTCTGTATGACGCCGGTCTGCGAGAATTCGGTGATAAATCACGGGCGTAAGGTGAACTCTCTCCAGAAGCTACACGCTTCACCCTTCAGCCCGCTAAAGTTACCGCCTTTTGTTAGACTTGTTTGATTCATTTCCGAAATTTCGTTACAGGGGGGAGGGGGCCGTTTTAATCCGGCTTTCGAAAATTCTTCCACATAAAAGTGATTTACGATCTTCGAAAATGGCACTAATAATGTTTCGAGGCGACGATTTATAATGCATCACGGAGTTTTCCGAATAATGCAACAAAATAACACCGTTCGTTCGCAGATTCCAGTTGACTTTTTAAAGAAATAATATTCATCGTTGAGTATGCACGACTTGATTAATTTGAGGTAGATCTGCATAATGGCGATTCAACTATAGTTAATGAAAAATTTACCGTTTACTATAAAACGAAGCATCTGACATTCTTAGATAAAAAAGTATAAATTGTGATTTCTTATCAACGAGGAGTACGGCGCCTCTTTTTCCTCCGTAGAATGAAATCTCTTATGAGACTGCTTGAGGAAGAACGAGCTCATAACACATTTTTATGCCGTACCATTACTTAGTATTTCGATAAGGCTTTTGCAGTTAGTCAGACTATCTGCATTACCTTTGCTCTTTCATTTACAGGTTCGTATAAATTTTCTAATTATTACGATATAGGGGTCTGGTAATTTAAAAAAAAAAACAAACAATTTTTTCATGGTATATAGTATCTAAAGTATTTCAATGAAAATTTAAAATAGACTGTATCCTATCAACTGCTTATAGATGATATGAGAAAAATACATATAAATGTTTATTCAAGTAAACAAATTAATGTTTTACGATCATATTGAAAAAAAAAGAGAAAAAAATCTAGGTGACAAAGTCTGAAATAAGAGACGAAGTGCTTTAAGAATAAGAAAAAGTAAGAGTGCAATAAAACTTATCGAGGAATTAATTGATAAGCTGATAAAATACTAGAAACAAGAGATTATCGGACTTTACGATAATGCCGTGGAAATACAAAGGTAACTTAGTGTCAAACTTTTTTCATCGCAGGCGCACGGTGAGAGCAGCTGCGCGCGTATCAACGCCCGGAGGCTTTGAGACTGAATACGCTGAAATTACAACGCGACTAGATTCCTTTAGATCCAGAGGTTTAACAAGCTTTGAAGCCAATTTGCACGGATCCAGAGATGAAAGTAATTTTGTGGATAGACGCGAAAGTAGAACTGGCATGGAGCAAAGTTTTCGACACAGCTCCGAATTAAATTGTACAATATCTTAACGTGCATTGATCCCGATGTAATTTTTACGTTATTGATAATATTTAAATTTTTTATCATCGAAGTTGTACGAATAACGATACCGGATATTGGTAAAAAATTTATCAGACAGAGCTAGGAAACCAGGTGACATTAAGAGAGAATCGAACAGCTCTCAAAGTGATAATAGTGATAGAAGTGGAAGTTGATCAAAAGGTGTTGAGTAAAAAGTATTACATAACTCTGATACTGAACAATCACGATGGTCTTATCCAATCCGTTTTTAAACCTATTCTCCGTATTTAATATTTAGAAAATGGGAGGATGCGATCCATGCTTTTATAGAGTTTTTCCAGTCGTTTAGATAGATCTAATTACGCTTGCCTTTTCATGGCATAATGGTATTTGTTTCTTTCAATCCTAGTATATTGCTCGACTCTTCTGGATCTCATATTATTGACTCCTTTACACCGCTACAGTTACAGATGCGTCAGTGGCAGCTGTGATGTACGTGCCAGTTGTATGAATGATAGGATGTAAACGTACCGTATTAGATGGTGCAAACCACTTTGAGCTTCAGTCCCCGATACCTGCTTTCTAAATATAAAATCTTATTAAATACATGAAAAATTAAAAATTATACTTACTTCGACTGTTCTGAATAAAATTAATACATATTTTTATCAGTTGATAATATATTCTTAAAAAAATACTATAATATATTATACTAATATAATGACAGTCTGACTGTCATTATATTCTAGTATAATGACAGTCTGACTGTCATTATATTCATATTAAATAAAATATTTATAATTTATTCAATTATAAATATTTAATAAATGTTTATTAATTTTATTAATTATAATAATATATATCCAGTTTTTGTGAGGATTAGCATATTTAAAATCGTTCTGAAGTGTGCTCCAAGGCACCTCAACGTGTCTGATTTCTCGCTATAAATCGATCCTTTATACTTCACAATATACTCGTATAAGGAATAATTGTCGCTTATTAGGTTGGCACAATGTTCGTACATTATTAACGTAAGTTTGGCCGTTTTCTAATAATTTTCTGTATGAGAGAATCCCCTTCAAACAAAAAAGTTGAATCTTCGATATAATCTAGAACCTCGCAGTCCAGAATATGGAGGACCTGCAACAGAGTGTTAAATACCGAGTTCTATAATGATGAACCGAAAATTGTTTCTTGCGAACATAATTTACTCGTACTTTTTTTAAATCCATCTTTTATGAGTATTATTCTTTAGTTTGAACAGTCCAGTAGCATTTTATAAATACTTTTAGATCAGTACGTGCAGTGCAGTACCCGCCACCATAGAAGGCTATTAAATATTGATAAATTTTTCACTTTTTAAGTACACGATTAATAAAATTTATAATTGGTATAATTTTAATTCATCTAGAATGAGTGAGTTTCTATGTCGCTGGTTTAATAACGTTGATGAATGTTACAATTGATTGTGAATATTAACGTTTCATTTTCAATATTGACGTTCAATTTTTCGAATATATATTAAAACGAACAGCTAGAGTCGCGAATTTCAAGCAATCGTCTAACGAATCATGATAAAATAATATTTAACTCATATAGTCCGAATAATTGCAATTTATAATTATTGAAATTCGATCAAATAATACTTTTCATTATACGAGAAAAGTAGCTGACAGATCGAGCTTTGCTCTACTGCAAAAATTTGAAATAGGTCGTTAAAAAAAAAAAGACAAACAACAACAAATAACTTCTCAGTGATATAAAGATGTTCAAATCAACGCAAGCCGATAAACGTTCGAGCGATAAATTGCTTTAAAATTGCCCCCGTCTAATCAATGCAGTGGGGTTTCTTATTCGATATAAGTTGTACAGTTTCTCCCCGAACTTCGCTAACGGCTCTAGTTTCGGAATTAGTTTCGGAATGTGTTTGGCACCGGGATTTGCAGCTCATCCATGTCAGCCCCCGCCCCCTCGCAATCAAACAGCGGTCGCCCATCAAACTAGACGTATATAGATATATATTTATTGTACACATCGATAAAAATCAGCTTATCTATCCATAAAGGAAATCGGTCGATATGCTCGGTTGTACCTTTTCAAGAACTAAGTGCATCGGTTGAATTAATAAAGGCAGATCGCAATAAAAATCAGCTATTTTCAACATTTATATTATATATATATATATATATATATATATATATATAAGTATATATATATAGATATATATATATATATTATATATATATATGTAGCCGAACTATCGATGGAATTGATATCAGAATCACATGACATTTAGCGCGTTTTTATATTTTTCTACGAGAAATTCCATTATTCTACGACACACTTTCTTGATTTTTCTAATACGATTTATCCTCTATTGTATATCTAACGTTCAATTAGTCAGCACGAAGTATTGTGGACAATGAACTTGAGTAGTACTTCTAAAGTTTTATCTAGCTATGGAACTATTATAAGAGCGTCATTTAAAAACGACAGTACGAGTAACGAACAATTGAGACCAAGTTATGATGACTCAATTAGTGTTAGAAGTCTAGTTTTTTTTCATTATTAGATTATCACAGCCCTTTCACGCTAATTAATAAACCAGAAAAATGAGCTCAGCTGTACCGTAGCTCAGTTAAATCAAATTCTCGGCGTATAAATCGTTCTCGATTAATTATATCGCTTCCCGACGAGGTCCATATATATATATATATATATATATATATATATATATATATATATGAATCTTCCGGAAAACAATATCTGGGCTCGGATTAACGGATGACAGATCGGGCGACATTCATCATCGGCGCTAGATTCGCCGCCGCGCGTATCAAAACGAGCCGAAAGGGGCGCGCACGCGCGCGAGCCGCGTCTTAGGTTAGAGGGTAAGGAAAAATGATATTCGAGCCCGTAAGCCGGCGCGCCCAGCGCTGGCGGCAGCGGCCTTCTCGCCGCTGCGCAGTCGCATTCGCAAACTTTTACGTCCCATTTATTTTTTGACGAGGGAATGGGGTGATGGAGCGAATAGAGAGAGAGAGAGAGAGAGAGAGAGAGAGAGAGAGAGAGAGAGAGAGAGAGAGAGAGAGAGAGAGAGAGAGAGCGAGAGATGGAGATATAGAGAGCGTGAGATAGAGAGAGGACTCAGAGAGAGATAAGTTTACGGGCGAGACATTGAGCAAGAAATTGGAGCCTTTCAATCTGTCCAAATATCCTTCGCCACTTTCCGTCGTTTTTACGTTTCTGAATTCGTCTCCCGGTTCCTCCTATCACTCGAGCGTCACGCCCTTTCGCATTTTTCCCCTTTACAGCTCCTTCCGATCTCGCGCTTCGTTTCGTGGCCGCGGGCTCGTCCCCCTGCTCTTTTTATAGATTTCTTGTATGTATATATGTAAAATGCGCGCACTTCCGATAAATAGCTTTTATAGAAGCGTCAGAGCTCTCGGTTGTCGTTTTGGCTTTTTAAATTTATATACTTACCGATAATTATACAATATATATATATATATATATATATATATATATATATATATATATATTTTTTTTCATTTAAATTGAACTTATTTGAAAGGAACTGTTGAACATGAAACATTAAAATGTTTAATATTTTAAACAATGAGTATATTGTTGTTATCTTGTATATAGTTATTGTATAGAAACTTTATCTTGTTCCTTAACAATGGACAATGACCAACGAAGATTTATATTAGACTTTACTTAGGAACAATTTTTCTAAATTATAAATTTTATATACATGGTGAAGTAATCTTCGTTGATAAACATTGTATCAATTGCCATTTCATAAATCGAGAAAAAGAAAAGTTTCTATATAATTTATTTTCTAAATGCACGTTGATATTTACGACAAGCGTATATAAATAAGCTGAATTAAGACTGTAGCATTATGCTAATTCTTTAATACGGAATAGTTTTTAATTACAAATTATATACATAAATTAAAGTTATATTAAAACACCCGGTTATTCAGTACTTACAATATTTGATTTTATAATTATGAAACATGGTACTCGTCCCTTGCTCTTATCTTGTAGTTTTTAATTAAATTCCATACTATTATTTATTTATGTTGATAATTTTAGTTTAATTCTTGGAACAATACAATATATATATATGTAATGCTTTCCTAGAAGAATTTTAAAATATGTTGGAAGTTTTTCCAGCACGGCCTTTTATAGTCCCTCTGAAAATTTTTACAAAAAAACTGATAAACACAGATAAACATTTGTGATTGTATTTGTATTATTGTATGTTATTGTTATCTCTTTTATAGGTAAATATTCTGTATTTTTCGCATCTGTGCGGGCCTCATTATTTTTTTATACTTTTTTAATACAACACTTTTCTTCACAACGGAATAATACAGTTTTAGAGAATCTGTGAAGGATGATTAACCCGATGTGCCATATTTTTACACTGCACCTGTAGCTTTCATCATGTATCGAAAGTTTCCCTGTATATCATTTTGAACTTTTACATTGATCGTAATAAATAATTATTACAATATGTGGTTTATAATATCAATTCTACTAAGTTGAATTATACAATAATGTAATAAAGAGTTGTTTTAGATTAATAATTTATACCAGAAATTTCACGATTCTACTCAAAATATTATTAAAATAATATATCTTCAAGTCAAAATTCAAATGATCAAATTACACTTATTTTATTGTTTATAATAATTTACAGTAAAAACGACAATCGCAAATGAGTACTTGACTTTGGATATTTAGGTGAGATTTTTATAATACCATTCCTTATTTATATTTATATAATTTTTTTCACTTTGAGATAGGTGAACCGTTACACTTTGAGAATAATTAATAGATGATAAAAAATAGCTTTAAGAGTTTTCTATTCGAAATCATATTTAACATTAAGATTAAATGAAAGAAAGTTAAAATAGAGAAAGTATTTGATTTGCAAAAGTAATAAATTTTCGTGTATATTCAAAAAATTTGAAATCGAAATAATATTTATTATTAAATGTAAATGCGATCCTTAAATATGTTTAATATATATTTTTCAACGTCTTTCAACTTCGAGTGTAGCTTTGTTTTGTTACTTGATGACGCGATTCTACCAAGTTGTCCTGATGTAGTTTAATTTATAAGACTTTTATGCTAGTCTTTTTTGTTGAATTTCATCCCATTGAATTTGTCATACATAAGTAGAGTATAAGTGTTGATGATTTAACAGCAATCTATAGTATAACATTATGCACTTCTAATTGGCTATAAGCTACTTTGTTCAACGATATTTTTCTTTGTTCTTTGCTCTTCGCTCCTTTTCACGCGGAGGAACGATTGTCAAAATTTGGAAAACTGACGGAGGGAGCGGTCAAGTGTGCCGACCGTATATAGATAGAACAAGGGTAAGATAAAAACGGAGATTTGCAAAACAAGTTCAAACAATCCACATCTCCGGAATAGATAAATTCTTTAAAAGTACCTTATTGAGTCTGGCTTCATAGCCTTTATTTAATTTGCATCTTCAAAATATTAAAAAAAAACTCATCTTAGACAAATTAGACAAAGAACGAATAACGCAACGAATTATATTTTTCGAAATACTACAGGCAGTATTTTATTCCTGGAAATTATAAAAATACAACATCAATAGGGAAATACGCAGATGCGCATTCAAAAGTTTATTTAATTTTGTCGTATTCCTATAAGGATAAAAGCAATTTAAATTCCATCAGTTTTTTAAACGCAAAGTAAAAAAAAAACACAAGAAGAAAAAGAAAAGAAAAAAGAAAAAAGAACAATTCTGAAAAGTTATTAAAAGACAATATAACGAAATATTACGATAGCGAGTAAAAAGTCCGGCATCAAAATGTATACATCTCCTTAAAGAACGGGAATTCAGTGAATCTTCATAAAAAAGCTCTTTTAAAAGTTGCATAGTATTTACGGTCCGTGCATTAAACCGCCATTTAGCTTAGCATACAGCGTCCGCAACGCTTCGTTATAATTGGATTCTTTTTCGCAAAGCATGAGTAATATCTATACTTTAGCGGCGCGGCCCCGCGATTAACAATGCGAATGAATATTTATACACTTATCTTATCTTATCTTCGCTAATACTTAAGGGTGAAACTTTATCGCAATACGCTAAGAGAATTCCGATGTGTACGTCGTGGATCTGATCTTCTTCACTCTGCCATATCCCCCGCCCCCCCCCAAAAAAAAGGAATACGAACTCCTCATCTTCACCTTCCGCAGTGCCTCCTGGGTAATCGCCGACCTGAGGATCGGCAAAACAGAGACTGGCCCTCGTGGTTCTCTTTCTCCCACACCCGCGCATTAATCACACGTGCGGTCGAGCCTGGCAGACTGTCAGTACAGGGGAAAAGACAGCCCCCCAAAGATAGCGCGAGATAACCTTTAATTCCTCCATACCGATATAATATATCCCTCTTTCTGGGCGGGAGAGAGGGAGGGTGAGAGAGAGAGAGAGAGAGAGAGAGAGAGAGAGAGAGAGAGAGAGAGCGAAAGTTCCTTCCACTATAGTATATCAGATCCGCGCATATATATATATATATATATATATATATATATATATTCCCGACGGGGGCAATTCATCATCCTTCGCGTATTCTAATCCGAGCGAATTTCCCCGAGTAGACGGGGCGGTCGGAGGAGGGCCTCGGAGGTAGCCTTGCTCACCCTTTTAATTTACATCTATATCTGCATATATATATATATATATATATATATATATATATATATATATATATATCGAAACGATGCCCTCCCTCCCCCTACTACCATAGCTTCTGTAAGTGCGAACCCACAGAGGTAATAACTCGCGGCTCGCCTTGCACTTTGCACTTAAAACTCAGCCATCCGGCGGGGCGGAAGAGGGGCTCCGAAACTTCCTCCCCCCACTCCCCTCTCCGCTCTTCCCCACCCCCTCGCCTGATAAATTCGAACCGCTTTTTGCCAGCTCTTATCGCCGCTTTATTTTTCCACCCCGCCCATTTCCACCCCGCCTCTATAATATAATACGCGCCGCCTTATCTCGCGAAACTTTTCCGTTGCCACGGCGTCCACGTCCACGTGATCGCCTCGTGCGCGCGTATAACTGACCGCGAATTATTGTTTTTCAGTTCAGTTTTGCGCAGATAATCCGTCACAATGCGTCTTCTTTTCCTTAATTTTCATGTCCTCTCCGCCACTTTTTGCCTCCTCCTTCACTCTTTCTCTCTAACCGTAATTTAAAAATATCTCACGGGCAGTTTTTAGTCACCTCCTCTTCCTCCCACCCCCCTCCGCTCGCCCCGCATTTTCTGCTCGAGTACCTCCTCTCCTTCCGCCTCGTCCCTCTTGGCGCGATCATTTTTTTTCAATTTCGCTCGCGCAAGCGGCGCGCGCTTCCTCGCGCGTCGGTGACTCGCACGAGCGGGGGCGCGGCTGGAAAATATTATATACCTATATATAGTAACCTCACGGACGGTTGCAAGGGCTGAAGGTGGGTGCGCCTCAACTTGCTCAATGAATCTTTCTCGCTTGCTCCCGCGCCTCCCTCCACGTCCCCACAACCAGCCCCGTTCCAGGCGGCGTTGGCCCATATTCGGCTTGGGAGTCTGCTTCGGCAAGATGAAAAAGCCTAACTCACTCGCCCTCCTGTGCCCCCCACCCCACCAAAGTTGAATTCTTTCTCTCCTCGCGTTTATTTGGTTATTTTTCAACGCCTCCCATTCTTCTTTTCCTTCCCCCTCTTCCGCTCCACACCCCACCGGAATTGCGGGCCACCGCGAGGGCAAAAAGTATATCATATACAGGAGCACGTAGATGCTCGCGTATATATATATATAGACGGGATATAAAGAGGGACAAAAGAAGGAGGCAAAAAGGAGAGAGCGAGCATAGGCCCTTCATGGAACGCGAGAAGAGCGCGCCGGGAACATTTCGCGGCTGTTGGACTTCTTTCGGGATTTAAAGCGTTTTAAGGAGTTGTTTTGCGAGTTCAAAAAGTAAATGGAACTTTGGCCTGCGCGTGGAAAATAAGCTTATGTCCGTATCAGGCTGCTGTTTAAATTTCCCTTTTCGTATATAGAATAAAAACTTTATTATTACACAAGTTATTTCGCTCCAATTTAACAACGAAAATTCGCCAGAAGCCTTAAGCAGACGAGAAGGATAATGTAAACAAACGAAGATAGAGTTTTTTTTTTTTAAATTAACTGGATCTGATGAACGGTCTGGACTTGCGCACAGACCTAGTGTATAAGATTCAAATAACATTATGTAATCGAATTTCTTTTCTTTTCTTTTCTTTTCTTTTTGTTAAGAACAAAGTGTAAGATCTTGAGAGAACTGGACGAGAAATATACGGAAAAAAAGCTACTGGAAAAGGATTTAAAAAAATTTAATATCGCATAATGAAGAAGAAGATGCTTTCTTAGAGAGTCCGTAGACTTAAAAGAAAGGTTCCCCCTCCACCTCTTTTTTCAAAGAAATGATAGTATTATGCGAGGAGACTTTAGCAGTTTGTTATTATTACTCACCGCAGCTACTTTTTGCGAAGTGCGAGTAAATTTAAGAAAATTTATATATATATATATATATATATATATATATATATATATATATTCTTTGAGTAACAAGTTTAGTATTGTAAATCTCTACTAGCCTTAGAAATATGCATAAAAGTTTTTCTATATTGAAATGAAGCATTATAAACGTTGATCACAGATAAACGTTACTAAACAATCTAAACGTTAAATTGACAGTTGAAGAAACAATTAATTGATATTTTTTAAAACACTGCAGTGTTATTCTTACGAAAAGTTGGAATTACCGAGCAATAATTTGACAGGGAAGAAATAATTTAATAATATCCGGCGTGAAAATCCGGGCCGTCACCCCGCTCACCGCGCCTCGTTCTACAATTTCATTAATTAATTCACCGATGAGATTGAGATTTGATTGGATATCCAGGCGCATCCCCTCGAGAGCATCAATCCGAGGCAAGCATGAACAAAAAAAAAAAAAAACAAAAAAAAAGGAGTGGAAAAGAAAAGCAAGCGTGGCAGAAGAAAAACAAGCAGACATCCTTTCGCGAGCTTTCAAATAAAGCTCCCTCTCATCCCCAAGCGTGCCGTGTCAGTCAAAACTTTAAATTTCTAACTTCCTCGTGTTCAGAGGAAGTTTTTTTTTTTTTTTTTTTTGAAAAAGAACAATTTCGTAACTAAGAAAATATATTATCGTAATGCTGCGGATCTTCTGAATGGAAGATTACTGTTAGTTTAGTCTAATTGATATTTATAATGTATTCAACTTCGAGTTAAAACAGTATCATGGCATAATGTATGTCTAATACAGCAACATGCATACAATCATTTGCGCGTGTAATTTAAAAATGTATTTTTCACTAATAATCTATCCTTTGATCGATATTTTGGACAATAACGGCTATCATATGTTAAAGAACGTCAAAACATGATCTATTAATTTTATTTTTCAAAGGGAACCCAAGTTGGCACAAGTGAACACAAGATGCGCTTATAACGTTGCACATGACGAATTACATATCAAAAAGGCAGCATGTGTTGTTAAGTTATAATTTCTCGATTGTATTTGACAAAAAAAAGCATCAGTAGCTCCTCGTTTACGATCAGAATCACATCCTTAATGTGCTCCAGATGCTAGAATGTGCCAAAAGTGGCGATTATGTTATCGACGACAAAGAGCGTCGGTGTCAGGCCGATAAGTTTGAGGATGATGAATTGGAGGCGGTCTTGGATGAAGATCGGTTGTCAAACGCAAGAAGAACTTTGCCGCATCGTTGAAAGAACTTGTCACATCGTCGCCGAGACATTTTGCCATTTGCAAGCGTTGAAATTAACTGGGATTCGTCCGAAAGTTTTGAAAATAGGCGCCACGCTGACCGGCGCCGTGAAGCGTCGAAAATTGTCCTTTGACGTGGGAATTTCTTCTTCCCAAAAAGAAGTCGTTTTTTTTTTTTGCCATCGAATTGTTACCGGGAATGAAATATGTCGAACGCGACGTAAGTGCTCGGCGAACCTGAATCATCGCCATCGAAGCGATACATTCGTGTCCTAAAGGTAATGCTCCGTATTGATGGGATCGGTGGGACGAGGTCTATTATTATAAACAGTTGAAAAATGATCCAACAGTCGATGGACAATTCTGACGAATAGCATCGATGCGCTTGAAACGAGCATTGCGAGAAAAACGCTCGGAACGGGAGATGAGCCACGAGACGTTTTCATCGAAAATACGATTCAGAAGGAATTACTCCTTATGGTAACGAGCTGGAACGATTGATGAAGGTGGAAATCTTTCCATATGCATATAGATTCCATATATATATATATATATATATATATATATATATATATATATATATATATTCTTACGATAGTATTATTGTCCATTTTTATTTGTTGGAATGTTTCATGAAAACTATTAAGACATACCATATTTATTCATTGTTTAATTTTCTTATGAAATTATTCATTTAAACATAGAGTTGTTCACAATAAATCATAGATTTTATCTGTGTCCTTTCCTTTCATTTATTATTATTTATTCTATGGTCAATAAGTTCCTTTTTTTCAATTCAAAATGGGAACATATACCGTATGTAAACATAATAGAAATTGAATAAAAATATAAAGTATAATGTACGTTATGCAGCCATATTTTAATAATTTACATGACACTGTTATATAAAAAAATAAAACTCGTTTATATAATGATTCTACTTACGTATTTGTGAATACTCATATTAGATACTACTATTACATATTTAATTATAATTACTTCTGCTGATTTTATTGTATTTTTATCTAAAACGGTCGCGTAGAAAACGTGATATGGATTTCAATATTTTCCTATTAAACATATGTAGATTGTTTATCGTCTTTTATGAAAAAATAATTTTATTAATATTTTTCTTTACAAAAAACATATATACTTGGCCTGATGGTTAATTTTGTAAATGTGACTTTATAATTAAATTTTATTAATTTTATACAAATATTGATAACAAGATCTTTACTCCAAATGGAATAAAAATCTATATTAATATATATATATATATATATATATATATATATATATATATATATATATATATTATAACTGACTTATTGATTTCAAACATATCTTGGCACAAATTTCGTAGAAGTTTTATATATCGCTTGCTGACTTGTGATTTTTCATCTATTTATACGAATAAAATTACTATCTATAATCCAATAACTATTTATCTGTCTATCTATAAATCAATCAATCTATTTATCTGCCTATTTATCAATTCTTCCCGTGACCTCCTATGCATCGCACCTACTTTTTTTTTTCATTTCGAACTTGGCAGAGGCGCAGTCGCGCGCGCGGGCGCACGCTCGAACGGTAAACAAACGGCTCGTGAAAGGGCCAAAATACCCGAAAGTCGTCGTTCGTCTTATATATATATATATATATATATATATATATATATATATATCTGTGTGAGTATGTGTGTGTATGTGTATATACTTCGACCACCTCCAAGTCCATTGGCTTTTGCTCCGGCAGTGCGCGCGCGCGTCTGTAAAACGAGAAAGGGGGCGAAAGAAAACAGCCTTCGTGTGTGGGGAGGTGAGGCGTGGAGAAGGGGCGAATAGAAATGCGGTAATGCAGCTGCTAAAGAGGCCAGCGGACGGGAAGGGAGGCAGGGACGAACGGAGGGAGACGTTGAAATCTCGGCTGGCCGGCGGCCACTGAGTAAACTCTGCCGTACTAGCAACGTCTCCCTTCTTTTTCCCCCGCACCTATCTGTATAGATATACTACGTTCCGTAGGAGCCGCCGCGCGACGGGAGCAACTGGGATTTTGACGAATCTCGACGGCCTCGCGGACGGAAGAGAAAGAGAGAGGGAGGGAGGGAGAGAGAGAGAGAGAGAGAGAGAGAGCTCGTCGACTCGGACGATGAAGGGGTTTTTCGCGAATTTTCGAGATCCCCGCGGGAGGAAGGGTGAGCTGCGGAAACTCCAACGAGCGCGGATTGATCGATATGGTTCTGAATTGAAACGGGGCGGTCGAAACTCTCTCATGCGTTATTTATCTCGATTGTGTTGTTTATTTTTTTTTCTCGGAATTTCTTATACATACAGCTTACGTAACGTCAATGAAATAATGGAGACTAAACTTTCACGAAAATACCGAGTACATTGTGAAATTTGTACCAGGAACGAGAAGTAAAAAAAAAAAAGAAGAAGAAGAACGCACGGTACGCCCCTTGAATTGAAGTGCGGACGGCGTTTTATGCCGAGCGTCCTCTTCTCATGTAATAGACTTAGAACTCCGTCCCGTCGACTTTTCCGAGAAAAAATCTCCCGAGACAAAAGGCTAGGCGAGCGCGGATCTAGCTATCAAAAGAGAGCCGCGCGAGAGAGCGGCAGCTCTCCCCCCCCCCCTCGTTCTCGGTTATGATCCCCAAATCAATTTAGGATCACTGTACACTCGTGTGCTCTTATTTTACGAAATCAAATTCCTTCGGATTTCTTTCTTTCTGTTTTTTTTTTTTTTTAGACTAGGGATAAAAAACGAGAAAGGTACGCGGATGTATTCTCGAGGGAGGGCTTCAAAATCAAAGATGGTAAGCTTTTATGTCGGAGTGATAAAATAGAATATCGTATTTTTTTTTATGCGAGATAAAGGACGGAATCTTATCTTTTATCTATAATATCTTGCAATTTTTACGTGCACAGGAGTCGAGATTCCTGCGCGTCACGTAACGGCGAAAGCCGAATTCTAAAATTTATACCGTATATATTATAATATACATGCCGGTCGATAATCGGTATCGTGTTTAGTTTGAATAAAAATATTATTATAAGTAAACGTAAAATATTTATGTATGATCAGCAGAGGAAAATTATTAATATTGTGAGTCAAATCTAGTGCAAAGACTACGCTCACTTATAGAGTTAAAATAAATAGAATCGTTTGAGAATTTACAGAGTGAGCAAAACATTGGAATATGATTTTTAATTTAAGTTAAAATAGAATATAATTACCATTGCTCACTTTATTATTTGAAATTTACTTCACTTTCTTTTCATTCGCAAAAAGTGTATAATCTTCTTACATTTTTCAGTTAAATTAGCATATAAACTGTAGCATTGTGTTAAAATTACGCAAACGATAATTATAATATATATAGTGCTTATAAATTATGTATATATATAACATGTAATATAGGATTCTGTGAAATGTTATGCAATACGTATTAGTTCAACTAAAATATTTCATAATACATGCACAAGAGCATGTTTTAATAAGATAAAGACATAATTGTAAGTCATTACTCAGGGATATTTTTATCATCAAGTGCTATTACTGAAAAATGTCACATTTCTCACGAACAAACTATGCAATCCAATCGAAATACATCGATGCTTTGAACGGAAAACTCATAAGATTAGCGAAAGCTGCTGTTATCTTTGTACGTGCAACTTTCTGTAGTAAATGTCTCGATTATTATGGATGGAGGTTGGAGCATATGCTTCCGGAAAAATTTCAAGACAGGACGAAATACCAATTTTTTTTTTTTTTTATTTTATACATCCAGCGCAAGTTCGGATACACGGGCTACCGTGTCCTGAAAATCCTGGGATTTTCGAAATCTGTATTTGCGAATCTTTTGCTTTACTATCGAAAAGCTTCGATAAGCAAGCTTAGGTATATCTTAAGCGAAAAAGGGCAACTGGGCGAAACCTCGCGAGAGCCCCTGCATTTTGCCCTTTGTGGCTTATCGCCGAGCTCGCAGAATGCGACGAACGAGGTCAGGGTGAGCTTGAACGAAAGGTCGAGCGCGATCCATTATTCATTCGTTGCGTTACTTCGTTATCGTAACGGGTGCGTTTCTATGATTTCCAAGCATTTCAATTACGAATTTCTCTGCATTATTTCTAATTCACCTTATCAACGATAAATCGTTTGAGTATAAAAATGGGTATTGGTAAAAAAAAAAAAGATATATTTCTTTGTTTGAAAAATAAAATCAGTCTACCAGAAATTTTATCGCGTATCAAGCAAATAAGTATGGCCAAAACAATCTTTTCCTCGCAAAGCTATAAATCCGTACTCAAAGATTTTTCTCATAAAATTAAAAGCGAGACAATTCATCACTGCAGTCTTGTCATAATGGAATATATCCAATTCATAGAATGGCGCCCCGGAACAGTGAAAAACTTATTTCCCATCTCTCTCTGTCTCGGTCTCTCTCTCTCTCTCTCTCTCTCTCTCTCTCTCTCTCTCTCGTCAGTCAATTGACCCTTCTCCCGCGTGGGTCTCGTCTTGCCCCTATCGATATAACGACCTGCTCGGATTTCATATCCCGCCCTCCGCTCAAAAATCGCGGATGTCACGAGGGATAGAATAGCCGCCCCTCGGTCATGGAGAGAGAGAGAGAGAGAGAGAGAGAGAGAGAAGTGCACAAAACCCGTTAAAATTCCACGGTATCCGAATCCAGGAACGAACCTCTTAGCCCCAAAATCCCTTTCCCGTCGCCCTCCATACCCCGCAGTCTCCTCGTAGAAACACAAGGAGCTATCGAGCCCCTCGACGCCACGCCCACGCGCGGCTCCAATTTAAGACGCGTCATCCAGTTACGCGCGTGGCCTAATTAAAGAGCGGCTCGTACTAAGAGGCGGGATTGAAGCCGGGTGAGGTAGAGCGGTGGATCCGCGGGGAAGGGGGAGGGGACTATGAAACTTCCCCCGCAACGTCCCTGCGCGCTACGGCAATTAAAAAATACGGTGACGGGAAAAAATTTCTTTTCCCCAGCCAGCGTCCACCTCGGGCGTCCGCGTCCTTGGAGACGACGTCGCCCACGAATCGACCACCCGTTGCGTCGTGAGCGTCTTCTCTCTCTCTCTCTCTCTCTCTCTCTTGCTCGAAACCGCGAGCTGGTTACATCTCGCCCGCGCAACGGTTATTGCGCCGAGCGCACACGCTGGTGTCGTCCTCGTCGTTGTCAGCGCCACCCCTCGCCCCATGGGAATCCGTTCGAGTGACGATTGCTAGCGGGGGGGGGGCGAGTAGGGGAGGTAGTCGAAGTGTCAGGGAATGGGAAACACGTGTTCAATTTTTGCAGAACGCGCGAGCCAGGAGAGGCCAGTGGGGAGCGCATTACGGACGCGATCGAGCTCTCTCTCTCTCTCTCTCTCTCTCTCTCTACGTACGAGCAATTATCCGTCGTGCGGCAGGTTGCAAAGGGATATATATGTATATATGTATGTATATATATGTAGTGCTCTATACATTTCATACGCTGGATCTGACATAATACCGCGAGGCGTGATATCGGTAGGTTATGCGTGTATAACTGTAATTCCGTATTACAGATTAGAGGAGAAATTCGGATTATATTTTATATGGAGTATGAATGAGTAAATAAAATTCTACGTTTCTATATCTATATATACATTTTGGAAGGGATTAGGAATTATGCCGTCGTTTCTATTAATTTCTCGAATTATTCATTCGCCAATTATTGTGACGGGCAAGTGAAATCATCGGGAAAATTGATGATAAATCGCGCGGGCGCTTCTGTATTTATTGCTAACCAGTGCCTCCATCGTCCGCTGAGTGGTAATAAACAATCGAGTTCTGGATATATTAAAATAATTATGCCGTTTAAGGGCGAAATTCATACTATATATTTCATGCGATAACTGTTGGTTTGTTTTGGTTTTTGCTTTTGGTTCTTGCTCTTGCTTTACACGACAATTGTAACTAACACATAATTTTTCAGCCTTAAAACTGGAATAATGGTAAATTAAAGAGATGGAAAAGCCGATCGACGAACAGTAGTTTCATCTGTTTTTTTCTTAATTGTGAGCATTTTTCTAAATTAAAGCAACCGCACGATTTTTTTCGATCGAACTCTATACCAACCTTTGATAGATCTCGATTATTTATTTCGAAATATATTTTATTTTTATAAAAAAGCTGGATTTACTATTTTTCCAGCTCCTCATTTTTTTTTAAAACGTATCCCAGAAATCTTTCATTCTTATGCCTTATTACGTGAGCTGAAATACGTTTATTCCTGCTTTTTATTTCCCTTAAACGTGCCAGGTATCCTTCTTTAGTCCGCGGCAAAAAACGATAATATTTTACGTATCCACTGTGCTTAATATTTGTATCGCGCGTGTATAAATGATAATAAAATAAACATTCGCCCCTCTAAAATCAATATTGTCGACATTTGATTGCGAGACAAACGAAATTTGTTTCAACAAAGTTTTCACGATGCAAGCTGCTTTTCTTCTAAATTATAACGAATTACTTCAAATCTCTCATCCCTAATTTAACATTCTTAAGCTTACAGTGAGTTTTTAAAATTCTATTCGACAACATGTAAGATTTATTTTGTAAACCCATTTCTCTTATATACGACTACATAAAATTTAGAATGGAACCTTCAGAAAATACGACTTTTCTTAAAACAAGTTAAACTGCGAAAGGGTCAGGCGTCCAGGGACATTAAAAAATATTTCAAAGCTCGAAATAAATGACTTCTTTTAAAATAACTTTTGGCTTTGATAAGAAATAAGAGGCGAGCGAAAAATCTTCAAAGAACTTTTTCTTAACAGTTTGAGGGCTTTGAAAAATATCGCTTACCATTTAAAAAACCGGGGGGGGGGGTAAGGTAGTTGAATTTTCTTTTCATGCACTTTATTAACTACGATTCGTATAATTTAAATAACTTCGACCACAAAGAGACGACTCAACTGTTTAGTAAGAGTCAAATAGTAATTCAAAGCGGATAAATTTTGCCATTCGCATGCCTCGTTTAATTAAATAATTGACCGAAGATTTCTTATATATACCTTTGGTAAGATATTTCGTAAGTAAATATTTCGAGTGATGTCGAATAATTAATTAAAATAGTTGAATAATTTGACAAAGTATTTACATTAATTATAGATTATTATTTCGGGAATTTTGTCATTATCGATGCTGTAAACAAACTTAAGGAAGTATTAGAATATTATATCTGCATCGATTTCAATTGCAAAGTGAAAAAATTGCATGAGATTATGCACTTTAGAAATCATAGAAATAATCCAAGTTACTTCGTTTAGCTGCGAGTACTAGAAAGGTATCGTAATTGATGTCTATCTTCTTTTTAAATAATTTATTATTTTTTATATAATTTATTCCTATCCTGCATCGAATTACAGAATTGGAGTAAACTTTGTCTATTATTAGTCTGTCGCTTCATCGGTTTATTATATATATATATATATTAATGCTTAAGTACAGCTGACTGCACACAGAGTATAAATATTTGCGAAACTCTCCAAGTACTACTTTACGCTAAACTTTGCATAATATTCTGATAAATTTCACTAAATTTAATTACCAAATTACAGCCGATTACTCTTGTCGCGCAGCATGATAATTAACGTAGTTACTGAAAGTTTTCACCGGGGGTAAAGTAGGATTTTCATTTTTTAAACGGACAGATAAAAATATCCCTTTTCGAAATGCGCCATTGAGAGAACAAGGGTCAGAGATAAGAGCCGACCGAGGAACTTCTATTCTCGAAAAACCCTTTTTGTATAAAATACAGTGACTGCACTTTTTGGGAAGTTCAAGTGAAAAAAAAAATCCTCCTCTCTTTTCTGTATATTGCTCAGTATATATATATATATAACTTTCCAGTCTACAACCCCAGCCGCTACTCCCCAAAAGCAGGAAATAGCCGCGGTATAAATTAGAGCCGTCGTCCCCCGCAAAAACTTGTCGCGACGTAGCGCACCTATAACGTAGAAGTCGACGATCGGATTCCGCGCGGAATTGACCGCGCCGCGCAGTCCCCGCCGCGCCGTCCCGCTCTTTGTCCGAAGCGACAGAGGGGAGGGCTGCAACGGCGCGATATAGCCCGCGCGCGCATCACGCCCTCGACACTCGCGCGTACACCGGGATATCTGGCTTTCGCCGCTATTGCGGTCGAGCCAACTGTCGCGGATGAGCAGCTCGTCGTCTTGGGGAGGAGAATGGGCAGGGGGTGGGTGGCGTGGTCGCGTGAGTTTTATTCGCTATATATAGATTATAACTGCAACATTTGCGGTCACCGATAGCTTCGCTTCCGGTGAAACAATTCGTGGAAAACAGAATTTAATTATATTTTGTATTAAATAGTTAATCACTGAATAATAATGAATCAGTATAAAAGTGTCTGCGCCAGCGGTCCACTATATTCTTCTGAACTCAATCATAAAACGATATTAAAATTATCCAATGTGTATGCTATTCGAAAACCCACAACTATCTCAAATCGTCAATAAAAAAAAATTTT
The DNA here is from genome assembly GCA_018907035.1 of Sycobia sp. Sy_11. NCBI lineage: Eukaryota > Metazoa > Arthropoda > Insecta > Hymenoptera > Epichrysomallidae > Sycobia > Sycobia sp. Sy_11. Next base: position 4,431,351 of record JACCIC010000014.1, read on the forward strand.
CAGAATACAAAATAAAACATAAAAAATTTTAATATTTTGTAAATATATAATATATAGTTTAGTTTTTATTCGTTAATCTATTTTATTTAGCCCCTGAGAGACGTAATTGATTTTATGTCTAAATAAATATACATAAATAAATTGTACAAAACTCTAAGTATACAAAATTATTTATTTCATTCTTTCTTACATGGTCTAATATTTAGATCATTTCATCGGCAATGTTCCAGAATTATAATTTAATTTCTAAATTTTCATTTTGGCAATTTTCAGTTATCGATCAAAATATAAAATCATTTTGTGCTCTTTTTTCCATCAGCTGGGATAAATTTCAATATTTACGAATTTTTATAGGCAACCTTTGGTGCATAATGACACTTCAAAACTTCTGAAAATCCAAAATTATCGATAAAAAACGAGACAAAAAAAACTCGTTTATTCTCTTTTATTCCACTTTCATTCTCTTGCAGGAGAAGTGATATAAAATCAACAAAAAAGAAATTAGCATGAAGAAATTTTATAAGTATAACTTTTCGAATAACAATAAAAATCAATTACGTTGGAATAGCCGAAGTTATCGGCAAAAATAGAAAAATATGTTTATTCTTCTCTCAGCTCCTTTTGCGCGAAATATGCAGACGCTGATATTTATTGTACATGGTTCTATAAGTAAATTTTGAGAGAAAAAATATATTTTTCATTTAATAAAGTCTTAAATTCTAAATCACGGTATTAAAATATGTTCAAGTTCACACCTTACTGGCATTTTTTTCGAGTATACCAAGTATTGTTAACTTATTATACACAGTGAAAATACGTCTCGAGGGAATTAAACGCGAGCTCGTCGATTTATATTTAACGGATTTTCGTGAGATGTATTAATTGCGCGTCGCTACAGCAGTTTCGCCACCTAGCGGCGAGCAACTTGACAATATTCGTTCCATCGTAATAAGTATTCATTTTATTTCGAACCTCGTTCACGAGAAAAATTAGCCTTAATTCGACGTCAAAACCAGATCATTCCGTAATTACCTCGACGCTGCTAGCGATTGCGAAAAAAAAAAACAAATTTGTCCCGGTTGATTGAGTAAATATTGTTTTCCATTCTTTTTTCCCTACTCTTTTTTTTTTGCTCGTACGAACAAAAAATCCGCTTTACCCGAGCTTTGTCTCTATATAATAGTATAGATACGTGTCCCGTATATTGAGAGAGACGTCCTCCCCTCCCCCGCCGCCGCTTGGCCCCGATGCTCGAGCGAGATCCCCGGTTCCCTCGCAATTCCTCTCCGTCCCTCCGCTCCTCACCCTCTCGCGCTCACCCCCGAGCCACCGCCACCCCGTGACTCACGACCTGTATTCATGCATAGTGGATTCGCGGCGGGCTTCCGGCTGCCAGTGCCGCCCGCCGCCGCCGCCGCTGCTGCCGCCGCTGCCGGGCGCGTCGCTGCAATATTTAGGTAGATAGGTTGGGCGCTGCGCGACGATGCGCGTTTAGCCGAGGCCCGCTTATACCGGGCGCGACGCTCGCGCTGCCGACTCGTCGCCGCGAGGGCGACTGGGATTTATGACGCGGCCCGGTTTTCGATTTCATCTCTGTTTTCGTATTGTTGCCTGGCAAGGGCCACGATGATTGAAAGTAAAGGGTATAGGGAAGAGTAAGCCCGAGGGCATTGGATTTGTTTATCATATCTTCAGCTTGTTACTTTAATCGTTTTTTTTCTTTTTTTTTTTGTTGTCCAATTTCATCCTCTTATCTATCGACGTATGTATGCAAGGGCCAGCCATTAGATTTTATTCGTATTTGTTACTTTTGAAGGTAATTGTCGGATTACAAATAAAAAAAATTCTGTATTTCAACTATTTTAAAATATGCAGCCCAGTGGTATTATAAATAAAAAATTTTATTTATAAGACAGAAATGTAAAGTATCGGGTTTATATACCAATTAATAAAGAAACAATTAAAAGAAATGGAGGTAAATCGAAGAAGTGAATACTATATTGTGTACGTGCATCATCCTAAGGCATACAAGTAAAATTAGCGTTGGGCATATAAGTAAAATTACAGGTATCCTAACTTTATGTCCACGATTATGAATAAGCTGATCAAAATGTATCGAGTATTCTTATGAAATGACAATGTAAGAGTCGTATTCTAGATCCAACAGTAAATTCAAAAAAATAATCTTTATTAATAAGATTTTAACGATTCTACTGTACAAATAACGTCTTGCAAAATTTGAATTCAATCAAATATATTTTTTCACGTTTCGTAAAATTTAACCATTTTAATTAAGAGACAGTAGAAAAATTAGTTTCTATAAAAATTAAAAAAAAAAGCAATATATGAAAGAATGGAAATTTCTGTGAAAAATAAGTATTTTTCGATTGCTTTCCTAAAACCATCTATTATTCGAACCATAATTTATCGACGAGAGTACGGTTTTTGTATATAAGCAAACATTTACAATGTCCTTTAAGATCCGCGTCGGCAGAGCGCCTTCGTTATCATCCGGATAATGCCGCGGGGCCGCGCTAACTTAGAATGTACGACGTCGCCGCGAGAATTCATCAGGTATATATAGAAATTAGTAGCGAGTATAAAGTGCCAAAAGTGCTAAAGTTTTGCAACGGCAGGAGGCTCGGCGGGGACGTGGCGCGCGAGTCGCGCGGGATCCGGCGGTGGGTAAAATTTGCAGGCATTCTGCATTCTAAACCGCGGATCGCGATACGTATCTCGTGTTTCGCAGGAGAAAGGCAGACAGCGCGGAGGGGCAGGGACGGGAGGTAAGAGAATGGCAATTCAGTGTAAACAAGGTGTAGGAAAAGTATTGAATCTCATGAATTTAGATTGTGGGCGTGCGTTTTGTCAGAAATGTTTGCCGTTAGAAATGGGAGATGAAGCAACGTCTAACGGGCATGGCAAAAAGAAAGAACAAAACGAAACAAGAAGAACTCTTCATAGATTTATTTTCATCTAATTACTACAATTTGGCTTCCCATGGAAAATTTTAACTCGAAAGTTAATTCACCGCGCGTTATCTCCGTATAACTTTGCAAGACCCACCGCCACGTCCCTTCCAAAGCAGAGAAACGTAAACTTTTTTTCGTTTTTTTTTTTTTTTGGCTCGGTTTATAAATATATATATATACACGCGTATTTTATAGAGCTGTTTTGCCGACGCGCTCCACGGACTCGCTCGACTCAGCCCCCACCCGAGGCGAACGGCGAGGGCGAACCGGCGAGGTCTGAGTTTTGATATGCCGACGCTTAGAGAGACCGGATGATGCGCTCGCAGCGTCAACTTGTCAGAACTATCACGCGCACGGCTGATTTTTTTTAGATTTTTCCATAAAGAATACACTATTTTGTGTGCTTAAAGTCACTTTATGTGTGACTTGCGAACGTCATGTCTGAATGTGAATAATATATATATATATACAGATACCAGCTGCGTACATGTGTGTGTGTGTGTGTGTGTGTGTGTGTGTGTGTGTGTTTTGCTTTCCTGCCTGGATCTATTTTGAGACGGTGTAGTAATGCGTTTTGCAACCCTCTTCCCATACGTTCCAAAGGATTCTTTTGTAAAGAAACTTTCCTCATTTTTGTTTCCTTATGTATACCTACGACATGCACTTTCGTAAATATTCCATCGTTCTCTGTCGTTGCGCTCTTGAATCAATATCATGGTTTTAAAACTATTTAATTAAATAAGTGCGATAAATTTGTTTCATAATTCATTGGGTTCTGTATTCAAAAAGAACAGCAAATTCCAATCATTTCATATATTAAAGTACACGAAGATGCTTAACTGAAACGAACTTGAATTAATTTTCACGTATTTTAATTAATTTTATATTTTAACATGTACGTGAAGGTATCCTGAAAAATATCATAGTAGATGTATCCTGAAAATGATCAAAGTAAAATTTCGTATCACGAGCCTTTAGTTTGACCACATTTGGCTTAGTTCCACGTTACTCTCACGTTTTTTACCACTTCTTCATATATTAATAATTATTGCGAATATTACGTAATTAAAAATAATAACGAGTATTATTCGTTATTAAACAAAATTACATTTTTGATTGTTAAATTTGTAAATTCTATTTTTGTTACACTCTTACAAAATTTATAATTCGTTTCGATTTGTTTCATACTGTACATTTGAAATATATTCAAAGGTAAACGTAGAAATAGTATTCACGTTCCGCCTGTTACAAAATTATCGTACTATATTTATTCGGAAATTTCATATTTTGTGTTCAAATATCTATTTTTCTGCTTTTACGTTCTTTATACACGTTTTGGAAGTACCGACTACTTGTAGAAGTTAAGTAGTTTCTATTGCTTAGTACCTGAGCAAAGTAGTAGTTTTCTAACTGTTCTTTACTGTGCTCTACGTAAGATGGTTTAGATCAAAGTGTTCACTAAATTATTCGGCGAACTCCGCTCGTAACTTAAAGCAATTATTTTCGAGAATTGAATTTTATCGATTTTACTTTTAAATATATCTGTTTTTTTTTTGTTTTCTTTCATAAATAAACAGTGCATTCTTGATCGGCATTGTCATTCCTGTAGGCTTACTGGTATAGAGAAAGTTATTTTTTAATCAAATATAATGCCTAGAAGTTTTGAATAGGTTTATCGTTAAATTATAAAAGAAGGCTTTACAGAGAGCAGGATAGAATTAAATGTGGTTATAATTTTGTCAAATGTACAGTGATTTTGCATTTAGACTCAAGAGACACATTATCAGTCAATAAAAAAGCATTTAGGCACATTTTAAAATAAATTAATCTTATAATAGACTAAAATATATATCTAAATAAGAATGCTGTAACATGACATTCTTTTTCATTTTTAGTCTGTAAATTCAAAATCCATAGATGTTGTGACCGGAAATCCATAAAGTTCCCGAAAGCTTTATTTTGTGCACGTTTAGTTTCTTTTCGGAAAAATCCGGATGCTATTATCGAAATCCGTAAAGAACGCTGCTACAGCATTAGACGACCAGGAAGAATCCCATTTTTTCTGTTTCATGGAGTAAAGTATAAATTTAGATGCGTCGGTGCAGTGCCCGAATTATCATACAACTCTCGAAATTTGTATTTCTGGAATTTATATTTTATTTTAGAAAAAATGCTCGAATTCGTTGAAAATGAAGTGTTTCTACGAGCAGACCGAAAATAATGCAAAGATTCGAAGTAAAGGTTATACATTCTGGCCAGAAGACCAGAGTCGAAACTTCTCGGGAGTTTGTTTCTCATCTTATCGCTAAATTTTCAAGAACTTTGTGGCAGACGGAGAGGTGGAAGATGGAAGGGTGATGAGGCGTGGAAGGGGCCTTTAAAAGATCGAGAGCGGTGTATGTACGATTCGCTCTGTTACTGGATTCCTTAAAAAGGCGCGTTATAAGTTTTAAATGTATATTAAAGGTTTTACACGTAAAAAAACTTTATCGTCTTTACATATTTATCTAAGTGTTTCACAAAGATAATTGAGCAAAATACATATGAATATTAAGAATCGTATATAATCAAAAGAATACAATGCATTAGTTATACAATTACGCGTTTCGAAGGCTGAGGATGACATTGCTTTATATTCTTTAAAGTTTAAAAAGTCACATCTATTCAAATTTAGGCTTCCTCAGGTCAGTCAATGTATTTATATTCTTGGAATTTTCTTAGTAATAAGGGTGGGTTTATCCTTTAAATGGAGGTAGTTTTTCATCGCAATTCACTATACAAATTTTTTTTCATTTTTCCGATAACCCGAAAAATGTCAATATATATTTTTTTTAATTTTAACGATATATCTATATATGTGAGGGTGCTTTCACGCTACCATTTTTGACCCCCAGGGATCTTATTTACAATGTAGACCATCCCTCGTCGGACATGAAAATATATTATTATATATTTTTCAAAGTAATTATAATAGAAAACTAATGTAAGAATTCAGGTGCTTTCTGACAATTATAAGAAAAAAAGAAGCACAGTTCTCGTCATAATTTTTTTTTACTTTGTAATACACCTATTTATCTGTCTTCGTTTTCTTGCCTTTCCGTGTGCTGCGGTGAAGAAAAATCAGCCGACTAACGGGCTATTTTTGCGGCCCCTCATTTTCCCTGTGCTGTCGTGCGAAAAATCAATTACACGGATTCTCTCGACCGCCGCCTACGCTCTTCCGACCCCTCGGCGAATCGTAAACAACCGTCGGCGAAGCCTAGGCTGCTCGAAATCCAGGCGGTCCGCGCGGGTCGCCGTACGCGCCGGAACCTCTGGCTCATTGGCTCGCCGTTACGTTCCTACGGTGCCAGCCGCCCCGCCGTCCGTATATAACGAAGTAAGTCGGTTGCCATTATCGCGGCCCCCTGCCCCGGACCCTCGACCCGAAATCAATGAACTCCGCCGAATTAGGACGGGTAATGAGCGCGGGAGAGCTCGGTGGAGCGGATAATTCGCCCGGCCCCCGTCGCCTCTCCCGGGGCCCCATCGGTATGGCAGCGGCGCGCCTCGCTCGCACGCGACTCGTCGCGTTCGATCGCCCGGTCGGTCGCCGCAGAGCCAAGCCCAAGGCGCACACACCGTCGGCCGTGGGGGAAAGAGGGGGCAGGGGTCGCGGGAGGGCAGTTCCCCGGCCGCACTTTTCTCACGGATCACGGACGATTTCTCTCGCCCGCGCCGTACGTCATCCAATACACGCGCACGCACACGGACTCGCGCAGACACTTTGCTTTAACGGTCTTTGCGCGCGCCGCGCCGACCCGGCGCCCGATCGACGATGGAAAGGGTATTTCACGCCCCGCGGCCTTAGATACTCACACCCCCCCCACCCCCCATCCCACGCACGCCCATCCAACCTGCGTCGGTGGGTTTTATTTTTTGTCACATCCCACCTTCATCTCGTCGCCCGATCGTAGAGGCGAGTGTATTATATGGGCGCGTCGGGGCGATTTGACAATTGATTGATATCGGGACCGGACAATATTGGATATCGCGCGAGGACTTTTTTGGTACTGCCCGACGGCTGCGGCCTTGCGCATCGGACGATCCACGCGGCAAGCACGCGTATCTCGTTCCCGTGTATGCTTTTCTCGTGCTTTCATTTTCTGGTTTCGTTTTCTGAAAGATTGAAAGATCGACGTTAGCCCGAGCTTGAGCTTACCGACAATTTATGCGGAGGCACTGGTTGGCTCATTCGCGTAATGGGCTGAGAATCGAAGAGAGCGCTTTTTGTCCGAGCGCCCGAGTTAAATCAGTTCGTGGGAAAAATTTTGTACTAGAACGTTAGCATGCGTAAAATGCGCGCCGCTCGACGCAAGGCAATTTCGATAATCCGTTTCTCTTTGTTTATTTCTCCTCTGACTAATTTCTGCCCTGCTTTCTCGGCGCCGTCTTAAAATACCTATTAATCTCTTTCGAAACGCTGGTACGGTACGCCTGCAATATTGTTATTATCCCGTCGTGGTGGTGGTGGTGGTGGTGATGGCGGCCGAGGGTACGAGGGCGAGGGGGAACCGGGCGGATATGGCGGGGAAGAGTATCCGAAGTTAACTATATTACATTGAAAAGGAGGATCTTCGAAATTAGGTCGTCTACTTCATTTCAGCCGCATGCCGCTCGCATTTAATTGCTATATACTTTTTGAAATTATGCTTCGCCCCGATTGCGTTCTTCTTTTTTTTTTGATTAATTTATCGTCGTATGTCAAATTTATTATATAACATAATTAAAGTGGACGAATTCGTGGCACGTTTTAGTTTATCTTTTGAGATATCGACCACTGCATATTTATAGGTGGAAAATTATATAGATGTCATTCGTATATTAATTATTTACAGTGTAAAAAATGGGAATACCATGTCCAACTGCTGTCGCATAGATATTTAATACATTAAATTGAATATCTTTGTTATTTCCATTGGTGCAGTAATCATGTACCAATAGATAACATGAAATATTAATTAAGTTTCGATTAAGTGCAGTGGCCAACAGCAAATCAATATTTTACGGCATAGATTAGTCGAATAATGTATATATTTAAAATAGGATTTCGCAATAAATCAATGAAAATGATGTTTCGAGATTGAATATCGAAGGGCTTACTATTAACGATGAAATCTATTGTGAAAGCCCATTATGAGCATGAATTATTCGATATACTATAATATTATTTGAAAATAAATTAATTTCGGCATGGTAAACGGGAAGTTGTTCACAGCGAAATTACCGAGGCCTTATGTATACAAATTGAATATTAAAATATATAGATATTAAGTGCTCGATAATAATCATAGTCGAGTAATTATATTTATTCCCTTATTTTCACCGTTTACCTTTATTTTAGATTATTGTAGGGGATCAAAATCTTGAGCCTGTTGGTTTTTCAATAGTAAAAACAACAGCAGAGATTAGATTCAATTCGATCGAGAAAAATTTTTCACGAAAATCGAAACCGCGAGCCCTGTCGACGTGACGAGATCGTCGTCACCGATAAAGCCAGCGAAGAAAACAAAGCCGATGCCGCGGAATATTTCGTCATTGCTCGCCGCCCTCGTCGCCTCCTCCTCCTCCTCCGCCTTTGTGCGCCGTGCCGTCGCCCCGCGCGTCCGCGTCCTCGAGGAGCCCGATCGACATCAAAGGCTCGGCTCCCTGTCGGCCGGTGCGCCCGGGTCGTCGCCGTGAGTGCATTCGATTAGCGTCGAGGGCGCCCTCGAGGAAGAAGCGCGCGGCGAGCAATCGGCCGTCCGCCCGAAGAACCCGAGTCTATAATACACGTAGGGCCGCCGCTGCTCGCCGCGCGTCCGCCCGGCTGATCGATGAATCCGGTCGGGAGACAGCGATCTGGGCCGCCCCTCCCCCCTCGCGCACCCATCGCCCCTTTGGCAGCGCGGCAAACCTCTTCTCCCGCGCTGAGGTTTCGGTCGCTTTCTATCTGCCTCTCTCTCTCTCTCTCTCTCTCTCCCTATCTCTCTCTCTCCTCCTCCGCCTCAACCGCGTACAGGTGAAAATTTACGAGCAGGGTTAGGCACGGGCTTTGTGGCTAGAAGCTTATATCCCCTCCCCCCATTTCGAGCGGCCAGCGTTTAGCGCCGATATGATGAAAGCGTAAGTGTGCCCGGCGATTGGCGCGGGGGGGGGGGGGTGAGGAAGGGGTCTGACGCGAGACGACCCTGCGCGAAATGTGGTTAGGAGGTATATGTACATATGCGCATATATATAAATATATATATATATATATATATATATATATATATATATATATATACGGTGAAGAGAGATGAGCTCCGGAACGGGATACGCGCCGGGACAAGGAGTGATGCTGGAGCTGAGGACGATTGATGCTACCGCGTGAGTTACCAGCGTAGTGGGAGGGGCTCGGTAGAGGGATAATTTTCTCCTGGTTCCCCCGCACCCCTTCCTTCCTGCCGCGCTCCCTTCCCCTCCCTCGCTTGTACAGGACATTTTTACGACGTCGAAAGTTTGGGTTTGCCGGCCGCTTTATACGACCCCGTTACGCATACATCATGCTTTGTGACTTGTGATATTTACTTTATCGAATAATAAACGAATCTGCTGATCTGCGCAGGGTTTTTGGTTTACAAAAAACATATAAACTTCCCTGTGTTTTTATCTTTCCAGCTGTCTTTCTCTCTCCCTCTCTAATTCTCTCTCTCTCTCTCTCTCTCTCTCTCTCTCTCTCTCTCTCTCTCTCTCTCTCTCTCTCTCTCAATCTCTTTTACACCCCATGGCGTGATTAAAGGTTTTGATAAAGTTAATCTCGACGCCACGACTACTGTCGCCGTTGTCAACCAATAAAGCTCGGCTACGTTAGACCGCATTCAATTCTATCTCTCCTGTGTTTGGCTTTGTACTACAGCCAGAATTCGCGCTAACAATGGTCACATCGGCCATGAGAATCTTGGATTATGACTCACGTCTTGTTTAAATCGATCTGCAAGCAATGCGGAGCTCTATACACTCCTCACTACCATAATAAAAATCTCCTGCGCTCGAGTCGAGGAAAAGAAGTCGTTGATAAGCTTGTACTATCGCGCATTGATTGTATACGAAAACCGAATCAGGATAGCTTCGGACGCTACGGAATGCCTGGTATTCGATTTGTTTTTGGGTCGATTGCTGGACGAGAGGACGTCTATCCATATCGAGTGAATCTTAAGAAGCTTTATTACAGTTATTGATGAGATCGTTTCACGGGCAATTTAGCTTCTAAACTTTTATTTATCAAAGGACCACCGTACCTATTTCATTAATTTCTTTCTATCTTTGCTTTAGAATCGAAACGTTTCTCCAACAAAACAGAATCATGCACTTTATGTTACCTTCGTACTTGTTGCCTCTATATATTACATAACTTTTTTTGCTCAGCGTTATTTTCTTCTCATTCCTTCTGGTCAGGTGTCTGGTTGCTCTTTTTATTTCTACATGTTAATGACACACATGACTGATAAATATAAATTGCCTCTGAACCGATATATGCTTTATCTACTATATATTGCTAAAATACATGTAGTAATTTATTTATATAACTATTTCTACTTTTATTTGATATTTTAGTATCTCAATCTAGATGATATTTATTCGAAACATAATAATTCTACGCAATGTGTTTTTAAATTACTTATTCGCAATGTATTTTTATACTACGAGCATATGATGCATTGAATTAAGCCATTTGGTTTATACTCCAAGTCCAAGTGAATTATATATAAATTATCAATGATTTAATTCAACTATCGATGCGACTTACTTCGGAATGATTGGGTATCCTATTTTCTCTCTCTTGGATCTTTCATCGATCTGAGCATACTTGTATCTGCATTCTCAGGCCCGTGCGTGCTGGTCAATTTTACGCTCTTTATCCACCCTTCGAACCCTTTGTCTCAGATTCTTGTAAGCGCATTCGCGCAAGCGACGTCATTGTCGTCAAGTTTTTGCTGGTTCGATCGTTGACTTGCAGTTCTCAACAACGAATTGTCCAGTAATGATCGAGCTAATCGACTTTCATATAAGCATAATGAACAGTGTTATACTTAGAGTGCCCGTTGGTCTTGTCGACCGTACTATGCAAATGTTTTATATCACCTTCAGAAGTCCTCAGTATTCTTTTGACATATTCGTCTTATTTACAATAATTATAAGTTTCCTATATTTCTTAATTGTAAAATGCACGCTCATTTTGCATTCAATTTATCTGCATGGCAATATATACGCTGTCCACATGTATCTTTCAGTTTGAAAAAGATCGAGCCCACAAAAGAAAATTAGGGCAGCGTATCTAAACAGAAACATGAACAGCCAGAATTCTCGAGGCACCAAAAAGTCGCTCTGCTCAGCGAAGAAACCGAATACGTTGATTATCCTCTCTTCCCTCTCCTAGTTACTCAGCACATTCTATTATCGGATAGTAAACAGGATATCAACGTATTAGACGCACTGTGACAACAGCGATTGAAGAAGTGATTATATTAAATACCGATAGTAGGCTTAACATACTCATTATTGATCCCGCACACCTAATAAAACTGGGATAACCATCGATGGGACTTTGCTTACGTCCACAATAGATTTTGCTTGCTAGTTGTTTTTGCGTTCGCTGCCGCCCGTACAGTCCCCGGTCTGCGGTCTCTTTTGCTGAGTAAACTTGACTCGACGACTGCATTGCCATCATCTTCTCTTTCACCAGACTTGAGAAATTTGATAAACGAGCTAACGGAGACAGTTTTTTTTTTCTTTTAGTACCCAATCAATATTCCAAGAGTAGAATCAGCTGTTTGTAGATGATCAGGAATCCAAGGAGTAGCTGAAAAGCGCAGTTAACGAGCTTGGCGAATCTGCTGCGTTATATTGATAATAATGGCAAACGGAAATATAAGTTCTCTTGGAACGATCTTAAAGTAAATTTTAATTTACTTAATGATATGGAAGAAAATAACGATGCGATCGGACGTTCACGGTAAGGATAGCGAATGCCGATCCCTGAAAAATTGCGCGCATGCCGATACTCCCGATACGGCGATGTTATTCAAGCAGAGAATATTGTTACGGAGCGAATAAGGACAACTCGTTATCGATTGTCAGGATTAAAATGGCTCGTATAGCTCTGTACGCATTCCGGGATATCGCAGAGTTATCTCTACGCTAAAATATTTTCTCTGCATCTACATCCATTACTTATAGTACGATTTTGGCACGCGAAAGTGTTAAGTATTTTTAATATCGAGATTGCTTTCAATTTTACGTTAAAGCGTCGTGAGACGCTTCAACTAGGGGGTCGAGGATTTTTACAAGTACCGCAGGGGTTGATTCTTGCATCGAGAACGAATCTACTCGTAGAACAATTGTAGAAAGAAAGAAGAAGCATATAACAATAAAGTATGGAAGCATGGCTCTTTGCGTATTATTTATGATACGGTTAAAAAAAATTTAGTATTGTTTTTTAATCGTAATTATTTGACCGAAATCGACGTTGAGGCCACAGGTTCATAGCCTAAAAAACCATACTAATAAATTGATCTGCTGGTTTCTGTGCAGAATTGTCTATTATATCTATATCGACCATTGTACTTTGGTTTATTGTAATGCGCCTATGAAACTAAGGTGTTGATCACGAATTCTACAAACTTTATATCTGCGATATACTATGTATGGTATTAAGCGAGATAGACGCATTATTTCATATAGGAAATACATAATCTATGCTGATGTCAATATTTGGTGGGATTATTGTTTGGACATATTAGTATGTCTATATTTTTATTTAATACGTATTACTAGATGTTTATATATTACATATATTCGATTCTTTTTCAAACATTTATTTCTACGTTGTCATATTATGGCTTTGAATTACTGTAAATGATATTTCATTATATGAATTTGCTACATTCGCTGTGCATGTCTTAATAATAATAGAAAACAAATCCGGGTACAAAAAATAATTTGTAAGTTTTACCTTATAACTTTAAACATCTATATTTTGAATTATATGATTTTTTTCGGTACTCCTAATTTGAAGGTAAAGTTTTCTGTTTAACTCATGCGTTCGTGATGATACACATAATATTTTATTATTGCTGTTCAATTATACGTGCTATAAAGTATTATTATATTATTGTAGATTTATATAAGCATTTTTATTATATGGGATAAGATATTATATACCTCCTCTCCCGGGCTCGACCTCTGTCTATTTTTCTCTCACACTCGGAAAATATCTGTTCATGTGAAAACAGATGCTGGGTGCGAATGCCAGAATTACCCCAGTTATTGTGCATGCCTTTGTTTCACATAATTGTTAGGGTAGTTATCCATTGTTTCCTGGTGCGAGGAGTTTCTTTTTAGTGTTTACTTAATCGGTTTAGCTCCAGTGAGATTATACTTAGAATTGGAGGAAAAAACAGAATTTTTTGTTGGAAAAACAAAGCTTAACTTGTAAAGGGAAATCATCTCCACTTTTTAAACTAACGCAGCATTCTCTATTTTTTTTGTCATTGATTTTTGCGATATAGAAAAGACTGCATTGTTTTAGTAATTGCAGCTTTTGCTGGAAATTTAGATATCGAGTAATTACATTACATTAAAGAAAGGGGTTGATGCATTTTTACTGAAAATCTATCCTGCCTCAAGGGGATCTCCAAGAAATTTAAAGAGGAAATGTATATTTCGAAAAAAAAATATTTTAATTTTAAATAGAATTGTTTCCTCGAGGTAGAATATATATATATATATATATATATATATATATATATATATATATATATATCTGTATCTTCCTGTTTTAAAAATAAAAAGGATTTTAAATTAGATGGAAAGCTGGAAATAGTAGAATAATCTTATTATTCTTATCGGTAAAACTGTTTTTTCGAACGAAATTTGGAATTTTTTTCATTCTTATGAAAAGACAAAATATGTATAAAAATTTTACACCAAATTACGTATTATATATTTTATTATAAGTTTTATTCTCAATTTTATATAAGTTGTTTTTTTAATTAATGTAATTACTAATAAAAATAAAACTACTAAGAATAATATTTCTAAAAGTGAGTTTCATTAGATTGATTAAATTATATAAATTTTATATGTTTTTTGATCGTTCACTGAATACATTCAGTTTAATTGAAGCAAATCTTAAATTAAAGTACCAACGATGAAAGACGAAATAGTTTTATTATATTAATTCAATCGATTAATTTTTAAACAGTCGACCTTTATAATAAAAATATCTATCGTCAGATATAGAAATTAAATGCATAATATATCTTGGACATAAAGCAACACTTCGCACGTTACTTCTTCTCGTCGAGTTTTCAGCAGGGCCGGGATAAAAAAATCGGGTTGAAAATATATTTTTAATGCACGGGACAAATCGCCCGTGAAGCTTCCTTTGTTTCCTCACTGCGCATCTGTTAACTCGACGCCCGAAATCGTGTCCACCTCTCACCCTCCGTCTCTTTTTCAAGCCACCCTTTTTAACGACTAGGCATCAGATATCAATCTGCGAAAATATTTTCCCGCGCGCCTAAAAGACCTCCCGTTTTCCAAACCCTCCTCCCTCCCTTTTCCGACACGAAAAATCGATCGAACCCCTCAGTTGTTTAGCCGAAAGCCCGTGGATCTCGATAGCGGGAGGAAGAATAACACGAAAAATGCCCTCAAGAATTTTCTGCGTCCACCTCTCCCCCTCCCCTCGCCGCCAACGATTCAAGTTCCCCGTCCGGTCAAGTATGCGAATCGTCGACGTGTTTGCGAGGCTGCGTCGATTTCCATTCTCGAGGAGGTCAAATATTTAAACGAGGACCCCCCGGAGGCGGATGGTTGTGCTGGTACTGCCGACCCTTCCTCCCGATTAAAAAAAGCGTTCGATAAGGATGGAGATCCCAACCGACTCTTTCTCGCTCTCTTTCTTTCTCGATTGTGCGGGAAAAATTTTGCCAGGGGAAAAAGTTCCCCTTATACCTTTCTCCCCTCCCTCCGTTAACCAGAGTCGCCGGCTCTGCATTAGGATGGATCGGGGTGGGATGGGCGCAGTCGGGGGGGGGGGGGTCGGGGGTATCAAAAAACTTTCTAATATCGGTATCCGCGCGGTCGAGCGCATAAATCAGGGCTGAAAGGGATCCCCGCACAAAAGCTCTCGACGACGCGAAAAATAAACTTTTATTGTAACAAGGGCGAAGCTTCGTGTGTATGCGCCCGCGCGAATATATATATATATATATATATATATATATATATATATATATATTGAGAGGGTAGAAGTCTGGAAAATCTTTTATGTCGGCTGCAATTTCGCCCGATTGTCGGGCTATACCGTGCCGCGCTCCTCGACGACTTCGACGCTCTCTCGTTTTTTTTTTCTTTTCCCTCCGCAGTCCGAGAGGCATAGTCTCGGATGGCGGTATTCGTCAATGATTCGGCAACTGCCTGTCCCGGTCAGCGATCATCGCCGTCACTCGATTCCCCGGCGATTCTTTTATTATTCTTACAATGCGTCAATTCTTTTATTATTCTTACAATTCTTACAATGGTCTACAAAATTGAATATAGTCCCATTCGATCGTAATCGTATATTCATACATACGATCGAGTACAGTACTGAATGAATGATAAAAACAAAAAGAAAGAGAGAAAAATTTCGTGCCAGACGCAAAGCTAGACAGTGCAGTTTTCACATAGCAGGGATGGGGGGGGCGCTGAGAAGAGCCAATGAAATTCAGGTTATTCACCAGAGATACGCGTTCGGTGCCGTTCCACCGACTCTCCGAGGAAAAGCTTTTTCGCGTATACAACGAATGCACTCTGACGAGGTTACTCGATTCTATGCCCGCTGCAACGGTACACGTGCGATCTAACGGGAAATTTAGTCGCAAAGTGTAACCCCCCGAATAAAGTACAAAATAAAAAGGAACATGCCAAGCAATGCGGCAAGGGATAGAGAGACTGTGAGAGAGAGAGAGTGAGAGAGGGAGAGAGAGATAGACAGTAGCTGAGAGGAGTTTACAAAATAAAATTGACAAAGGGGACAAGAGCATCTCTGCCGATTATCCTTCATCAAGGATTGCATTTCCACTTCCAGTGCGCGTCCTGCGGAGACACGCTGTCGCCTCGGGAGATGGGGCAGAGGGGGGAAATGACGTTGGACGCCGCAAGTCGCGGCTGAAGCAGCTCTAACTGTGCTGTCTGGTGGCGGGGAGGGGTGGGTAAGTAAAAGTGGAAAGGGGTCAGGCATGCGTATCTTAAGAGACAGTGAAGAATGGGGTGGTTCGTATGGGGGAAAGGGGGCCCCCCCTGTTTCCATACCAGCCGCGCACGTATCCGTCGACCTCTGGCTCTCCGCTCTCGTGAATCAAGAGTCCGAGAGTCATGGAGACAAGCTGAAAATTATACACCGCTGCTTGAGGAAAATGAGCGGTGCAGTTTTTCGTAATTGTCGACGAAACGCGCGAGAATACGTTGATTTCGAATTAGTAAAACTTTCAAAATTTCAATTCATATGTTTTTATTATTTCCAATAGCTGTTGCACTGAGAATTATTAAGCCGTCGGTATTATTTTCTTTCATAATTTACAAATTTTATCAAATATATTTTCTTCTGGAAAAACAAATACTTGATAAGAAAAATCCGTAATGATATTTTCAATACATGAATATTAAAATAATTTATATTAAAAATTTTTTTGAAACATGCATGTATATAATTAATTTCAACTTTTTGTATAATAAATAAAATTAAAATTAGATCATTTTGACACTGTAAAGTTATTGACAATTTCAATAGTTATGATAAGTTAAAGATACGTGATTTTTTAACTCCGCCTTTTTTATCTTATAAATTGTTTATTTTTAACTGATTCGAGTTAATTTGCATAAGTTTGAATGACGAAAGTAATGGGGGTGAGTTTATTTAATTAATTTTACTTTAATAACTAAGTTATCTAGAATAATCTCCAAACTTAAAGCAAATTTTCTTCCCAATAACATCAAACTTAACGATAAAAAACTAAGATTTAAGCCAGAGGACGCCGGTACATGATGAGCAAAATGGTTTCTTTACTTATATTATATATATATGGTTCAGTTTCAGAATGTGAGAATATTGTAAATTGTCTATTTTTCGGAAAAGATTTCCTGAGCCTCATTATCAAAGGCTTACTCGCGAAAATTTTCACTTCACCCATGATGGTCTGTCATTTTTAGAAGATTATCATAATTTAGAAAATAAAGATTAGAGCTTTGAATGGTTTTTACGTAAAGAATTTGTTTATATATTATATATTTGTATAAAGAGAAATGTTTCTATAACTTTTTTAAAACGCTTAAACTGATAATCAGATACCGATAAGTGTAACTATTGACCCATTTCTGCAATTATTATTGAATACATTTTTTTACGTTTTTTTTGTTAACTATTATTTGTCATTTACATACAGTAAAGTAAATGAATATAATGAAATACGAATCTAACCTTTAAAATTTAATCTTTTAAAAGATAAAAGACTTTTTAAATGACATAATTTAGAACCTCAAACTATATAACTCATCGACTATCGGCACAACTAACTTATACACCCTTGTAAAAACCCGTCTATAAAAAAGTCGCTTTCGCACTTAATCCCCGCGGAGCGTTAAAGGAAAAATAATGCCCAACCAATCGAATTCTAATTCCCCCAATCCTCCTTCGTCAGGTCTCGAATTGCGCCTCCCCCGACCAGCACCTCGCCTCTTCATCATTCTCCCCGCCCCGACTTAAGCTCCTTTCATTGCTCCTTCACAATGCATTGCTCTCACCATCGGGCTAAGTGAGAGAGGGAGAGAGATTGAGAGAAAGACAGCCATCCGCCATCCAGCAGGAGATTTCGAATACTGCAGATTTCGAATCGGCCCTCGAGCCCCTCCTCTCCCTAAGTGCCTTTAAAATCAGTTTATCACCCGGGGAATATCGAAACAAAACACACATACCTCGCGTGCAACATTCTATATATACTTGTACACTTGTACATTTGCAAGTACACGACCGCAATTAGGTAATATACATCTTTACAACGCGGTAAAATCGTGCCGCCACCGCTCCGTGCTTCGTTTATACGGCCCGTCATAAATTTTTCCGTCGTATAAGACGCGGAGACGAGCACCACGGCGACTCCTCGACAGCAGCCTCCCATCCGGTAGAATCGGCCGTAATCGACGAATTTCCTCCCACGAATTACCGAGGCTCGAAAAAATCCAATCTCGAGGGCGCCGCGTACAATCGCGTTCGCGCGCTCGAGATTTCCCAACGCCCGCGCCGCCCCCGCCCTCCATCCCGTTCCTCGTCGGCCTTACCCCCTTGGCGCATACGGTAAACGTGCGCTCCGCGAAACTTCGCGCCCAACGAGGAAAATGCCGGTTTACGGGTCTTCCCTTACACTGCCAGTCGAGGGACGCCTTAATGGCCCACGCGTGTTCGACGGCGGTTGCATGAGGTTGGCGGGGGGCAGGGGGGGTTGGAGGAGGCTGGCTCGTATTAAAGAGCCGCATCAGCCTGCGGTTTACGTATTTAGTTGCGTCAGGTTATCCGGGAGAGAGAAGGTGGGCAGGGATTGGGTCTAAACAGAGGCAAACAGAAAGGGATTTTTTGGCAGTACAATGATCATTTAATCAATGACTTATGGCCATTAATAGTCTGGAATAATGCAATTGTTGTATACATAATTTAATACAATGCAAATGTTTACAAAACGCGCGGGTAAGATAAATAAGCAGAAATTTGCATTTGGGAACGCAAGGATCATATTTAATTAATACCACCTATAATTATAATACACGCAACGCTGGCATATCGCAACAGAGAGTATTGCGTCGATGTTTCGTAATGTTTTCGTGATGTTGCAATACATTGTTACAATATTACCGTTGTATGTGAATCCTACGTGAGAATTAATAACAAAATATTTTCGATACTTTCAATAACCTGTAGGCAAAAATGACGTGCCGTACTCCGATTTTTACGAACGATTTACATAAAATGCATGCATTTTTATAAAACAGAAGGTGGAGAACTTCGGTTGATAATTGACAGATCGATAAAACTCTCGTTGATCGTAAACGAGAAGTCAAATAGCGATGTTATTGCCACTATAATGAGGTGTCGGTCAAATCTCTGCGTTCCCAGCGCGTATCAAAATTATCCCAAAAGTCCGGCATGTCAATTTAATCAAGCGGAACAACGCTTGAAACACGTCTTATAACAATGTCAGCGTTCTAATAATGAAAGACCGGGGCTTTTGAGTAAACTGACGACAGAGGAAAAACGAAATGGACGGCTAATTACAAAAACAGATATTGAAACTTGTCGCCGCGTTCGAAAATTTCGAAATAATGTTCATCTAAGCGTTTAGTAATATACAGAAAGAGCTATGAAAATATAAGCTTTACTTAATGTATCGTTACGTATATTAGTTCAAAAAATTTGCCGTGATAAATCACTAACGATTTGTACTGCATAATAAATCATGCAGAAGCAAACATTTCCATTGATATGTGAATGAAGCAGAAAAATGAATATTAAAAAAATATTAAGAAATGGCAAAAATTATACGGGATTCAGTTACGGGATTCATTACAGCGACTCAACTCGAAAATGACATTTTGCTGCCCGATACTGTTTATACATATCTATTATATTACAGCTCCAGTAGTGGGATAAATATCTAAATATAGCCAGGGTGCCATATATTAACATCGTTCTTGTAACCAGGACGATCAACGCAGTGTACTAGTAAACTTTAAAGCACCCGCCTTATTATTATTCTCGGACCTTTATCTCGAAGAATAAAAGAGTTCTAATGAATTAATGTTTTTTTAATTTTGAAGCCTGTATTAATGATAATTAAAAAATGATTTGTAAAAATGTTTACTTAATCTTCTTCCAATCCATCAACAGACGTAACTTTTTCAGAAAAAAAAATTCATCAGACTATAATGAATATCGAATTTCACTACGATAAATGTAAGTAAGAAAATACTACATTTTTTACCTGGTACTGAAAGACTTTATTTACCAAACGAAAAGTTCCGAAAAAAGCCTTTTCGTACTATGTAGGGACTAAATTTTCCTCTTGATAATCGGAATGAAGTGATGACGATGCGATTCGTAGGCTAGAAAGGGAAAATAATATATCGTAGGAATGTGCCAAACTTTACAAAGCTCATTTTTTAGGTTATCACAATTACCTCGCTCAATCTGGATCAAATCTGTCGCACATAGCTTATAGCCTCTTCATAATAAAAAAATTTGGCGATACATCCATACTAATCCCAATAGTTGCAAATATAAACTTTCATTTTTACAACGTTGAATTTTCAAACATTATTCTTCTGAAAGGTTTAGTAGAAGCTCCATGCAATAATCAAAAAAAGTGACGCCCAAAGCTTTAATATGCATTAATTTTGCCTCTCTAGTAAAAGCAGTCGAGAGAGAGAGAGAGAGAGAGAGAGAGAGAGAGAGAGAGACGAAGTGACCTGGACGAGCGAGTGTACGCTTATATATATATATTCGTTTGCCCTGCTGGCGAAATAAAAATTGACATGGCCAGCGGGGATGATGGCGGGCGGGGGCGGAAAACGAGGTTAGTCCTGGACGGGCGGCGCGGGGCGCTGAATAAAAAGTGGGATTTCACGCGGGCGAAGGGAAATGGAAAGGGGGATGCCGGGGATGGGGTGGGTTTCGCTCGCGGGAATTCAGGAGTTGCGGTTATCGCGCCCGGGTGTACGGTTTAGAATTCAAATTCGGCGAGAGCGGAGTGGGTGGGGAATGGGGCGAGGGCGAGGTTACGACGGGGCGTCCTTCGCTCCGTGAGCGCGCGCTCGCGACCGGGATTATTCGGGATGGAAATACGGGAAGCGGGGTCGGAAGACAACGACGGGGTTGGGCGGGGGAGGGGTGACGGGAGGGGGGTCGTCCCGCCACTCCGTATACGGCGGAGCGAAAAAAGGCGTGTAGGGTTTAAAGCTACGCGCGACGGAGCGACATGGGTATCTTCTTCTTTTTTTCCGCTTTTGTCTGCTTGTTGCCGCTTTTTCGGACCGGTCAATTGTGCGCGTGGCGGCGGTTTCCTTCTCTTCCTTTATTCGTGGCTTGGCATTGGCTATTCGGTGGAGAGGACGCCTGGAAGTTGAATACCTTTAATTTAAGATCCATTTCTCGTCGCGTAAGTCAATTGCGAAAGATGCATTTGTCATACTTTTTTTTTGCCAAGGAACTCGACGAAGAATCGCGCGGTAATGATTTATGAGATGACGTGCCTGATGCCTGGCGAGTTTTATCAATCGAAATAGTGTTTTTATATAAAGAGCTTTTCTGAATTGTAATGAATTTTTGAATCTTCATTATTACGCTCTATGTGGTTACAATCAGAAATTTAAAAATTTATAGCCATAAACATATTTTTCTAGATATCATTATAATTATTTGAAACTTTCTGTACTGGGGTAAATGGTAAATTATTTGAAATTAACTTTTTTTTTGTATTAT
This sequence comes from Sycobia sp. Sy_11, assembly GCA_018907035.1. Lineage (NCBI taxonomy): Eukaryota > Metazoa > Arthropoda > Insecta > Hymenoptera > Epichrysomallidae > Sycobia > Sycobia sp. Sy_11. The sequence goes on from JACCIC010000014.1 coordinate 4,452,894, forward strand.
TATAGAAAATTCACATTCTAATAATGCTCTAAATAAAAGAAAATTAACAATCACAGTTTCAACATACGTAAAGAATTGTTTAAGCGAAAAATTAAACCCATTAATTGTTTTTATTCGTATTTTATGTATTTAACAACGAAGAATTATTTTTTTAATATGTTATATTATCGTAAAAGCATAAGTTTTAATATTTTTGTTTTTTTTCATTAAGAAAAAAATGAAATTGTCTAATTTTTTTGTCTCACAGATACCTATTTTGAATTTTGTTTTGTGAATTTTTGGAATATAAAATTGGAAATCTGAAATCTTGAAACAACGAATAATTTATTTTATTAAATAATTGTTTAAATAAATAATTTAGATTAATAAGTAAATAAAAAATACTCGAATTGGTAGAATCGCATGCATTCATCACATGCATCGTTATTCATTTCTGCCCCCGCTTAAATATTCGAACCTCTATCTCGTCTACAAGAGCATGAAACATTCATTTCAAAACTTCAATAGAAAAAGCGAGCTAATGAAAACTCGGTAAAAATCAAAAAACTAATTAAGCGACGTTTAACGCAAGGGCGAAACTTTAGTATTTTGGACAAATGTTAGGTCGGAAGACTGTTAATTACTACGTCGTTCTATACGCAAATTATGAGAACTTGTCATTCCCTGCTTTATTTGCTTGTTATCGAGAAGAGCTTTTGAAAAGAAAAGGCGAACGAGGCTTTCAGCACAGTTCCGTGGCAAAGCCGAAAGCCAACAAGTCGGTCGACGCTGCCGCGCGAATAAATTTCCCTGATTTTTTTTTTTTGCTCCCGAGGAATTTTGCCTAGAATTTAAATGTAAAATCGATGCATCATATCCAGAAAATCTATGGTTGACGCTCGCGCATATATCTAGAGAAACGGATGGAATTATTCCGTGGTCGCGCAAATAAATGGCACACGCGCTCCGAGGCGAGCGAAATCGAGGCCCTAAAAATACAGATCGAGACTGCATTGAGAGGAAAAAAGGAAGTTCGCGGCGAATAATTCCTAGGGAGCTTATATCAAAGTTTCTCTGCCCTCGTAAATTTTCTATAACAAAAAAAAGAGAGAAAAAAATATGCCAATCTGACCGCCGTATCGTATTTCAAAATTGTCCCTAAAAAGAAAATATCTTTGGAGCAGAAGCGCGAAACTTAACTTTCTGTATTTTTCTCGATAGATTTATCAGCTTAACGTCAAGACTGAGTGGAAAGTGCGAAACTCTCAGACAGCACATCCGTTGCGACTGCGAAAGCCTCTATATTATAGTTACATTCGGTTTGAATTTATTCAAGGTTTATACGTACTTTCGAATATCGCAACGTCAACGGACCAATGACGCATACTTCAAATTCAAATTGAACAATCGTATTTTTAAGGTTATTTATCCACGACTAATTTTACGCTGATATTCATATATTCATTATGCTCTGGTTTATATGTCTGTATATATAGTAATAACAAAGAAACTTTTGTAATTAAATTAATTCATTTTAGAATTTATAATTAATGTAATTACATGGCATAGCTAATTATAGAGTACATAGCTTTGTAGAATTTTCTAGAAATTTTCGTTATTCTTAATTGCTTATAATTAATAACGCTACCGGATTACGTAGTCGAAAGCTCATACGGTGAAATAATTTAATTATATACGACTTAATCATATGGCTTTTGACCACTGCGCGTCCTTCATGAATGGAAATTTCACTTTATATATAATAAATTGTATAATGCCGTTTCGAAGCGCGCGCGCGCGCGCACGCGTCGAATAAAATAATATTTAATCAAAGCACGCGGAAACGTTACGTCGGCAAAATACAACGCTTAATAGTCCGTTTCGCAATCAGCAAAATAATATTAATACATTCTTATTTAATGGTTAATGATTTAATATATTTTTATAAATTATTATAAAACGCTAGGTCGTCGTGAGGATTTTACGCGCCTCGAGAAAGAGTTTTTCCACGTATAAATACGTACTTCATCTGCGCCAGTTTATCCGATCATTTTCTAATTTCTCGATTTTGCGAGCTCTCGCGCTTATCTTCGTGTTAAACGAATCCTAACGGATCCTCGAAAAAAATCTAACTAAGACTATAATAACCTCGCCTTGCGTCTATTATTTCAAATCCAACGCTCCGGGAATAACATCGAAAACGAAATCTTATTAATCTACCGGAAATGGACCAGGAGCGTAAAAGTAGTAGAGAACGGTGGATAACCACAGTCCAGTCCTTAAATCTCGATTAGAGAAAAAGCCCGAACGTTTAATGAATCAGCGCGTACTCGGCTTTGCGGGTGCGTCGAAATCTAAAAAAAAAAAAAAAAAAACGGAGAAGAAGAAGACGAAGAACAAAAAAAATATGTGGTAGAGAGTAGAAAGTCGAGCAAAAGGGGTGAAAACGTGAAAACGTCGCACACGGGGCAATAGACAGAGAAGGGGGGAGGGGCGTAAGTTCGAAAGAACGCCCTCCAGCGCCTCATCGCGTTCCACCTTGCGGCGCTCGCGTGAAATTTTAAATCGTCCGCGTTTTCCGGGAATTAACGCGCCATAGCCCGCGGAGCGCGAATCCCGCGCTGAAAGCGGCGTTTAATCGAAATAGAATTTCCGCCTCTCCCCCGCGCTTCTTCCTCCTTGCCGCTTTCTCCCTTTCGCCCCTTTCCCCCTCCCGACCTCCCGGCCCGTCTCACGCCTCGGTCAAGGAGGCGCTTACCAAACGAGCGCCCGGGCGCGGGGCGTCAAGTTGGCACGGCGTCGGCGGGGGCTAGGGGCGGGGAGGCGCTTTAGATACGAGCCGTTAATAGAAAGTGCACCCCGGCCTTTCTGCCCCGTGTGTATACCCCTGGCGGCGAGCGCCTCCCCCGCTCTCGCGGCATCCCTACCGGAGACATGAAAGTGTCAGGGGATGGCAGGGGTGGGGCCGTGTTAAACACGGGTCGCTTTTATTCCACCGCCGTTTCTGACTCGCGCGCACAAAGCGGCGCGAGGCGTTTTAAGCCGACACCTACCTCCCTGACCCTCGCTGCCCCTCCCCTCATCGCCCTGCCACGGACGTCTCAATGGACGCATTATGCGGCCTGCCCAGGGCGACCCTTACGAGGCTTTCGGGATTAATTTGACTTTTAACGCGGCGCGTCGAGGTTGACTATCCACCTCCCTCCCCCCTCTCTCTCTCTCCCAGCCTCTCCGCGCGCTCCGCCATCGGGTCGGTGGGATTCGCTATTTTTCAAGTGGAAAAAGGCCGTTAATAAAGGCCCGAGCATCGCTCGGCGCTGAAAGGAGCGCGCGCTGGGGAAAAAGGGAAAGAGACAGTTGCGCGTGTGTATCGCGACTTTTGTCCCCGTTGAGTATGAGCGAGAGGCGAATAGACCGGGGGTCGGCGCTGAATTGTCGTAGATGTAACGATAAAGAGCTATGGTCGCGCAAATGCGGCTAATTGCTACGCGCAATTACTTTACCATTAAATGCGCATACATAATTCGATATTGTGGCTCTGCCAAGCTTTGACATTATGCGATATTGATAATAATAGTTGTACGGCTGTCTACAACTCAATTTTAGGCGGATTACGTTTGGTAATTTTGATTCGTCTAAGAAAATTTCGGAAAATTCTCGGATCGCAAATTGATCATGGAGGAAAATTCGTTGGTGGGTCAAGCCAACATATTGGCTTTCCGATGGGCCTTCCGGGAGGCCGAAGCGTATATTAAATTTTCCACTTCAAATAAATTTGATCTATTGGCATGGATGTTCAACGCCCGCGATAAAACAATTGTCCGGTTGCTAGGAGAACAAAGTGGCGTTTTCAAAATTGAAATTTCTAAAACCACAAACACTTTACTCGACTTGAGGATAAAGCCGTCTGTATGCAATAACAGGGATCCTACCGAGTCGACTAAGAACCCTAAACTAAAGTCACATTGCTCAGAATCACCGAACGATTTCAGTCGGACGCGACTGGCCGCGCGTAACGATCCTGCGCCTGATAAGCTCCATTGGGGGGACAGATGCTCCGCGAGTGAGCGTCTGCTCTGTGCCTCGGTCCCAACGTCTTCGGGCTTCGGCCATTGACGAGACAGCAGCCACCGGTCGCAGGTGCCACGCAGCCGGGAGCACCCTCGGACTTCCAGGTAGATTGGAAGCTTCGAAAGCTCCTGTACCGTCAGTTAATCCATTACAGTACATGCAATCCGGTACAAGCGAATGTAAGTCAACTAATATAATACGAAATAGACGATAAGCCAAAATAACGTACTACTGATAATAACTAATATAGGCGCAAAGTCTTACGAGTTATTCGCTCGGCGATCGAACGCGAAGTCTCGTTTCAAAGGACCAGTTATCTGCTTCAGGACTAAGCTCGTACTATTTGCTCGATCTATATGCTATAGCTGATGGTAATTTACTCGTAGTGCTGCATACTCGACATCATAAAGGAGGCATTCGCGCGTGTGCTATGTGTGTTTGTGTGCCACGTGTACACAACTCACACTGCTCGAACCAAAATTGAACGAATACTGACTAGAGAGAAGCAGGTTTTCTTTTTTTTCTAAATATGTATATTCTCGTTATCAAATTTTTTTTGTCTTATAGTTTGAAGTCGTTTTGTTTTTCATTGTACAAAAATAATTTGCTTAATTTATTATGTTAAGTTGTTTATTTCATTATGAAATAATACACCACTATGTATAGGTATAGATTTAAATACAATGAAAAATTCTGCTGTTGCGTGACTTGATTAAATTTCATTAGTTCATTGTGTATTATCAATTACAGCTAGTCAGAAGCGGTTAGGTTCGAAACATCGCCCGCTGTATTAATTATAAAAAATAAAACGGTTCGACCGAAAAATTAGCGCTTGTTGAATTTATGAAATTTGTTATTAGCGTGTACTGCAACTATCATCATCACTGTGTGTTCATTCTTCTTTTTTTTCTTCTTTTTTTCTTTATTTCCGAGGTTTTAGCTGAAAAGCACGAGATTCGTACTGCACCTAGCGTTGGTCGTTAAATCGCATTTTGTTTCGCCGCGAAAAGGACCGCGGAGCGCGGCTCTCTTTTCCTTTCACCGCGGTGTACCCCGGCCTTTTTTTTGCCTCGATATGGGAACGCATTAAATGGCTCAGAAACGCGTCAATAAATCGAAGGATGGGGGGGGGGAGCGGTTTTTACAATAATCGCAGAAAAAGTCGAGTCGAGAAGTTTTATCGGGTATGGATTTCCAATCAAAAACAGTTAAACGAAATGAAATAAAAACAAAGGGGCGCATTGTGTTGAAAATAATGCACTCTTTAGATGTTACTGATTTTCATATTATGCGTATGATAATCATAAGTAAACTGCCTAATACTGGCAATATCAAAGAGACTCAATTGTAAGAATCGTTACAATGTAAAGTGATTTCTTTATTATAGAAATATTATGTATGCGCGCTGTATAGTGCTGAACGTATTAAATTAAAAATTTTATGAATGCTGTGTTTTCAAAATTATAATATCAACGTTATTCCGAAATACTTGTTCCTTTTATCGTTCATATGTAAATTTTACATTTTTCAACTAAAATCACAAGGCTTCCTTGAAATTTCCGGAAATTTATAGATTCTTCTACTAAATTAAAAAGCACTGTCAACAAAAACTGATAGGCCATATGAGAAATATTCGTAAGCCATTTATCTACACGAATAATAGTAAAATTCAAAATAGTATTTACAAATGAAATGAATAAATTTAGGAATTACTTAACATATTTCTATTTGAAATACAATATATCATAAAAATATGATCAGTCATTTTTCGTGAAATTATCATTGCTATTCGACTGATAAAATAATTATTATTGTGAGAGTCCATACTGACATTTTCAGTCTCGGACACGTCCAACGGTAATTTCGTAATCACTGACCCCAAAAACATTAATACAGAATAAATTCGTACGTAGCTCACGTCGCTGCGGTAATATAACTGCATTTGAAAATTACTCTCTCCGCCATATAATTCGCGCTCTGCTGGGCTGTTTTAATTACTCATTTAATGAAATTTCTTCGCTTACTGATTCCGTCAAATCCTTCAAAATAAAAAAAAAAATACATAATTAAAAGCAGAAGAAGAAACATGAAGAAAAATTGTACCGAGCTTCACAGTGAAATATTTTATTTAGGTGTCATTTATAAATTAAACACAAAGGGAAATAGACAGAAGGAAATAGACACTCTCGCGGAGAGTTGCGCGAGAAGTAAAAAAGCTTTTATGTCCCCCAACCTTTCGCGCACGTGATTATACAAAATTAACTCCAAGCCGTTAGATTAAAGCAAACCGTTTCTCTGTTTCTCTATATACAAGTAATATATATATATATATATATATATATATATATATATATATATGTGTGTGTTTGTATGTGTGTATATATATATATATATATATATATATATATATATATACATACGAAGGCGCTTTCTATCAAATTAACCTGCCGCGGGCTCGCTTTCAATGCAACGATCCCCGGTTGCGCTCGCTCGCATTGTGCAGCACTTGCGTTCGCGCACGCATTTAGATTGGAAAGAGTCACTCTAACCCCTCCCCCGTACCTCACCACAATACAACGCCCTGTATGCGAATAACGGAACCCAAGAGGCAATTTAACGCCTCTAAGCCATTTTTGCTTTTATACGCGTTGCTCAGATAATCGCTCGGCGTAATCTCGCCGTAAATTTACTATATAAGAAAGGAGCGCGGGCTGAAATTTATTCTCCCAGAACTCGCGTTCGAATCATTAATGACGATGGTAAATATATGGGTCTCGAGTAGGCGACCTTCTCCCCCCCTTTCCCTTTCATCGTAGCGCCCCACGGTATACGGTGTATACTTTTTTTTTTGAATTATACACTTGCAGTACTCGAGGTCGTAACTTCGACTTTGTTTTTTTTTCTCTCTCCATTTTCTTCTATAATGAAAATGCTTTTTCAAAGCTTTGGTTCGAGGAACTAAAAGATGGAGGAGGGTAGGGCGGCATGAATCGGACGTTTTTAAATCTTGTACATAAGTATGGTGTACAAAAATTCACACCGTTCTTTAAATACGCGGCATGCCAAAAAGTTCATCAACTTCGCAGTTTCCGTTGCGTCCCTCCCGTTTAGTTTATCAATAAAATGAAAATCCGAGAGCAAGGTATATATATATATATATATATATATATATATATATATATATATAGAGAGAGAGAGAGAGAGAGAGAGAGAGAGCGAGAGAGTTAGTGATAAATAAAACCGGCGAGGATTATACGCCCCGTCCTTATAAAAGAATCGTAAACGTTGAAGGCAATTTCATAAAGCAATTTTGAGGCGCGCCCGTACGAAGGTGTAACGCGCCCGCGCACGCGCCATATACCTAATAAAAAGCTTCCCGGGAAACCGGTACAGGATTAGCCTATATGTATATATATATATATATATATATATATATATATATATATATATATACAGGCACAGCCATAAAAAGTAACGTAGCTAACTCGTACTCTCCACGGCGAGAATAGCGGGAGGTGTGTACAACGAGTCGTTTTAGGTTCTTTTCTTGTTGTTTTTGTTGTGTTTGCTTGTTTTTTTTTTTTTTTTTTTTTTTTTTTTTTATCGGAAATTAAACTTTATGCAATAGGAATCGCAGCCGCCCGTGTGTCCGGCGTTAAATTTTGAGGCTGTATCCTTGTGGAATCTGCGGCTGGATTAAGATTCGGATTTAATTTATCGTCCTTGTAACTAGTTATAATAAATACATAATAATCAACATAAAGAAAGAGACGTTAGTCGCTGCACGTATATACAAAGTAGCCAGCCTATACATACATATAACGCTGACTACGACTTCTAGTAACTAGTGTGATTTTTACAGTTTCGTTGTCATTGTATGTGTGTCCATAATATTTACGTTTTCCATAACGAAAGTGTGTTTTTTTTTTTAATTAATGAAAACTGTTCAAGACAAATGTGAGAACTGCTTTACAAGACAATTCAGCAATCCCTTATGCTTATGTAGACATACTCATCTGATGCTCATGGACACTCTGATTTCCAAACATTTCCTTGACGTTTGTAACATTTTAACTAAGATTACTGTAAATATTATATCCGGGATTGTTATTGTTTTTAGTAAACATTACTAATGTTCTCAGACAATGAAAAAATATTTTTGAGCTTGTCTCTACAAAATCTCCAATTGAAGAGTCATATTATACAATTACGAACTTATTCCTTTATCTCTAAATATGATATTTAAAGTGTAAGCGGAAACATGTAGACCACAAGGTTCAATTATTTTCCTTGTTTTGAAAATGTAGGCAGTATAACATCGAATATGATTTTATTCAGCTCTCCGTAAGCAATGCATTCATTATCAATGTGCCTAATTTGTCGAACAGCTTTTTCAAATAAGGCTGCGAAATCTTCAAGATTAGAAGTGCATTTGACGAAAGTGAACCCTGCCAAAATACAATGAAAGTTTATTTTCTTTAGGAGAAGAGTCGATAAACAATGTCCATTATTCAAAAAGGAAGATATATACCAGAAGAGACTGATCAGCCTAGAATATCATAATATCATCTCATAATACATTACTATATTTTCGAGAAAATAAGAGACAGACTTCGAAATTTCACTAAATTTCTATAAAAACTCGTCACTGTATTATGAATTCTATATTTAAAAAATACAACTTTATATAATAAAATGTATCGTTTAGGGCAATCTCTACTATAGACAGTTTTTCAAGGATCATTGTACTTTTTTGAATCTGCCAAGAAAAATAATGAATATTTATATCAATTTATTCAAGTATACTAACTCGATTTTTGTCCTTGCAATATTAATATATCGAACAATTCTCTCAAGGAAATAAAAAAAATTTTTATAAAAAAAATACAATTGTGGATCTACCCTGTTTTTGTAAAAAGTTTCAGATATTATGAATAAATTAATGATTCGCAAGAAATGCTGCATTCATCGCTGAAGAATAGTCTATAAAAAACCCCCAAGATAGTTTTTATAGACTTTAATACAGGTCGAGCACTATTCGTATTCGTCGCTTCAGAGCTAAATGAGGCAAGAAATACAGAATGCGTTTTAATGACTTTTTCTAAGAAAAAATAAAAAGAAAAAAAGTGAGAGAGGGAGGAAGAGAGATAGTGGACGACGAGGGATGAAAGAGAACCAGAGAGAGGCAGAGAGAGAGACAGAGAGAGAGAGAGAGAGAGAGAGAGAGAGAGAGAGAGAGAGAGAGAGAGAGAGGTGGGGTACCCGATACCATGTTACATGGACACACACTCAGGACGGTTGAAAGAGACAATTTTTCTACACGTTACTGGATGTGGCAAGTCTCATAATTGCGTCGGGCTCTCGAAAGCGTAAAGGCTGCACACACACACGCGCGCGCATGCACGTCGGCTATAAGCGAGGAAGCACAAGGGTGCAGGGTCGAAATGAGACCGAGAGCGTGAGAGGGAGAGAGAGAGAGAAAGAGAGAGAGAGACAGAGGAGGAGAGCAGGAGTCGTTTTAGAATTGCGACCAGCAAGGAAGTATGTATGGGTGAAGGTTTGCCTCGTTCAGAGCCGTTGAAATGAAGTGTTGCTGTGGCCCTTGCATGGTTCAAGATGTGTGTGTCTGCCTGGATGTGTATGTATGTATGAGAGAGGGGGTAGGAGGAGTTTGCACTTAATGCCGTTGCAAAAAAAGGGGCAGAAGCGAGTGAGAGATGGGGGGAAGGAGGGGATGAACAGGAGCAAGCCATAGAGAACGCGAGGGAGGGAGATAGATAGAGAGAGAGAGAGAGAGAGAGAGAGAGAGAGAGAGAGGAAGGCTTCGTGCGTACGCACAATTTTAGCGACTTTGCCTCGCGCGGGGTTGCGCGCAGAATTTCTAACGTTTCCGCGCGACGACCCCGTTGACTCTGCACTAAACTCGCAGCTCTCGCAGCGAATTCTCCCGGCAAATGCCGCGGGGCTTTTTCGAATCGCTCCGCAGAATAATTTCTGCGCTGCGAGGCGGCGGGGAATTTTTCGCGATTTTTGCAGTTTCTTCCTCCCATCCCCATACATTCATTCGTTTTCTTATTGCGCTGCGAGTTTAAGGGATTGCGGGATACACAAATAGGCATTGTCGCGCTTATTTTACGTATCGCAGAAGCAGTCACGTTCTGCGTAATAAGTCTCCTTTAAAAACGCGCCCGATCGCCGGGAAAACGGCCTACATCGACGACGATACTTCGCGTCACGAATAAAGCCCGAACGTTATTGCGAGGTTCGCGACCGCCGTATCAGTTGGCAATTTACCGAATTGGCCAATCGATGTGCATAATCTTTGATCTCCTTGCAAACGTAAAACGGAAATTAATTTCCATTCAAGCGCAGAATATCTATGTTTGCAGGGCAAACGCAGGACAATGTGGGATTGATTAGATTGTTCAATGAGCAAGAATTTTCGTTAAAAAATAATATTTGAGGCAATATCAATTGTAGTTGGCCTTTATTGTCGCCATCGCAAAAAAAAAAATCTGTTGGTAAATCTACGTAGGCAAACAAACAAAATTGCATAACTGCAGTATCGAGAATACTCGTGAAAAGTTTTTTTCGCACATTTTATATTCAACGATGTATGTGTTTTATTTTAAAATTATATATTTACTTAAATTTAGTATTGTAAAAGTAATGAGATGGTTATAATTTTGTTTAATTTAATGTCTTCCAGGTTAGAAACGAGGATTAATTAATTCATAACTATATATTTTAATGCTATTTTTACCTAATAAATTTTTAATCGCAAACGAACTTGCTATGAAATAATAATAATGATTCGAGTTATGTAGAATAATAGAAAAGGATGATTTATATATACTTCTTGTCAAATAGATATTTAAATTTAATTATATGATTTGAATTATTGAAATTAGATGTATTGAAATTATTGAAAAAAGATGAATTGGGAAAGCGGATGACAAATGAAAATTTCAATTAATTTTTAAAATAATTTATTTCATTTCGAAATTTGAATATTTAATTAGAGTTTTGAAACCAAAAGTTCTGAAAATGAAAATTTAATGAAATTTAATAATATTTTTGTGGCTCTAACGAGCAGTAAGGGTTGCTCCTTAGTTATCATGTCGTATGACCAGGTAGATGAAAATGTCATCGGTGCGTTATGGAATCTCCTGGAAATTCTTGTTTATAAAGGTCCCCTACACACGATGAGTGCAACTCATCATGGCGGTTAGATAAAGAACGAGTTCACCAAAATTTGTTAAGTAATTTGTAATTACAGAATAAAATAAAGTTGATTAAAGAGTCTGTAAGAACAAATAAATATATGATAAATAAAAGTTATTTAACGTATATACTATCATATGATAAATGATAACGGCAGAAACAAAATGAGAGGTTTAAAGAAACTAGCGACATATGTTCCGTAAAACAAAATTAAATAACAGTCAATCAGATATTAATAAAGGAAGTTTCAATAAGCTTAAGTTATATGTTTAAAAAATAGACTATTAAATTTTTTTGTTTCTGCGGAGTCTTCAAGGTAAATAATAAACAAGCAGGTGCCTCTGGTAACATCGCAGAATTAAGATGGAATGAGGGCAAACATTCTGCTAAATAAATCGAACTTTCAATTATATATATAATCAATCTACAATCTACCTTTTACTGGAAAATTCATTTAACCCCACTTATTCAATCTTGTAGACCAGACGAATAAGATAGGAAATGTCGTCTAATTTGCTTATTTGTATTAGAAAATTTTCTGAGTCACATAAATTATTTTTTAAATTATATCAGAATATACCATATAAAAAATAATTCTATAAATTAAAATTTAAGCATAAAAATTATAGAAAAAGTAAAGGTGGATAGTTGTCCAATTTGGGTCCGTTTAATGTTGAAAAATGAAAAGTTTTGCACGCTTCGAAGCGGTCTAACATTGAATATTGGCTCTTCTTTTGATAGAACGAGCGAGATTTCGAATGAAATTAAGGAAACTTATCATTTATTATATTTATTTATATAATAAATGTCATTTGATATGAGAATCAATCTAAAATTAAAGAAATACGAATCGTGTAAATGAAAATGACCAATGGTCAAATGTTCGATTTTGAAATCAAGCACTATCGGTATTATGAGAGAGAACGAAAAATATCTAATTTCTTTTTATCGACGGTGGAAGGTTCAACTTTTGCTGAATAATAGATAAACAGATGCATGTATCTTTCTTTCTCCCTGTCAGTTTCTCAATTTGTACAAAATTAAAGAAAATATTGAAATTAATTTGACGGGAGTCCCAACTTGCCGTATTATACGCTCGAGCAATGTGAAACGTTTTGTCAGCCTCGGTAGGTCGCCTCCTCCTTCAAATTGATTAGTGGAATGCAACAAGAAAAACACCATGCATGCACATTATATATATATATATATATATATATATATATAACAATTTAATTGTACTTCTGTCGACTGTCCATATACAAATTAATAAATATTTTTTTATTGCTCTTACAGTCCAATCAATTCAATCCAAAAATAAAATAAAAAATAAAAATAAAAATAATAATAAAAAATAAAAAATAAAAAATAAAAATAAAATAAAAATTAAAAATAAAAATTAAATTAAAAATTAAATTAAAATTATAATGACAGTCAGACTGTCCTTGTTTACGTTCACCCCCGTAGACTCATCTGAAAATAAAATATTAGCTGAAAAAATTCTTTGTTAGTAAAGTGCAGTCTGACTGCCCCAACACCCTTACCTAATTGAAGACTTGTAAACTATATTTATGCTCATAAATTCTCTTTTTTAAATATCTACCTGTTTGTCCAATATAGTATTTATCACAATCCATGCAATTAATCTTGTAAACAACTCCTGACAATCTGTAAATTATTTTGTCTAAAATCTTTATGTGACAATTTAATTGCTCTGTCAATGACACCTCTCAATGCTCCAATTTTGTTTCCGAATTGGTGGTGTGAATTAAAATCTAAAAACCTACCTGACCAAGTAGGCTTTCTGTACCAATTAAGTTTTACCTTATTATTACTACATCTAATTACATTAATGTCCAGAAAACTTAACTGACTATTAACTTCAACCTCCCTTGTAAATTTAATTCTGTCATGTATAGAATTGAAAACATCCACCATTTCATCCACAAAAACTTCTGGAACAATTGTAAAGATATCATCAATATATCTCTTAAATATCATTGGTTCAAAAAGCAATTTTGACAAGGCTATACTTTCCAACTTTTCCATAACTAAATTAGCTATAACCGGTGACAAAGGCGACCCCATTGGACATCCGTATTTTTGTTCATAAAATTTATTATCAAATGAAAAAATTGTGTTATTAAAAACCAAATTAATTGCTTTAATAAATTCATTCATTGTCAATTTTTTATGCAAATTAATTTCATTCCACTTTTCCTGTATAATATCATTTAACAACTCTAAAGGTACATTTGTAAACAAAGATACTACATCCAATGAAATCATCTTGTAGTTTTTCGGAATAACAATATCTTTCATTTCATTGTAAAAACACCAACTATCCTTAATGTAAGAACTAGTTCTTCCAACTATCTTAACCAATATATTAGACAAAAATCTAGCAATATTATAAGTTGGGAAACCTATGGAAGATATTATTATTCTAAATGTCAGATTTTCTTTATGAATCTTGGGAAGCCCATAACATTTTGCCACAGTTCCATTTTCACATTTTAAATACTTATATGTAGTATCATTTATATATTCATTTCTTTTCCAATTATTTAATAACTCTTTCAAATTATTTTGTAGCTTAATGATATGTGGATTACCAATCTTCAAATAAGTACTATCATCATTTAATATATTATTTATACAATTTATGTAATCTTTATTATATATATATATATATATATATATATATATATATATATATATATATATATATATACATTCGATTTAATAGGACTGCAAGACCAATAAAAATATTTATTAATCGATAATAAATCACTGAAAAGTAATCAAACTTCGAAGCCTCATCCATCGCCCTCCGTACACACCTAATCCTGGAAGATCGACTACAATTTGCACAAACACGTACGTTAAACAGCGCCGAGAGATTCGCGGTCTCGGCGCGCGTCCCCCCCCCCTCACGCCCCCTCGTGTGCACCTCAGACGTGAGCGGGGGGATGGGGCGCGCACCGAGGGAGCCCTCGAGCGGGTTAACTCTCTGCTTAATTTTGTCCCGCTCACCGTGCGCTCCGTATAACGCGCGAATCGGCCACGGCCTCGCGCGTCCCGCGCCGAACGCGAATCGGCCTCGCATAAGGATGGGTTTACCCTCCCCCCGCTCGCGGATCCTCCTGCCGTGCTGACCCGTCGATACTGCTAATTATGCGGCCGCGTTGGAGACCATGCCGCGATCCCATCGACGTCGGCCGTTCGGATAAAGTAAATTCGGGCGCTTGAGTATGTTCATTGTTCGAGCAATTGAACGCGTTCGTTGTAGCCTTGTCTTGGATGATTTCGGAAATAATTCGCCGAGGATGTTCTTCAGTACTTTTTACGCGTGGCGCAGGGTTTATTCAATTCTTTGTAAAGAGTATTTTATTTATATTTAACGTCGACTCAGTCAGAATACTTTCGTTAGTTTATTCAGATTTCAAAAATTTCTCATATTTTGCTCAGACGAATGAATTCTCTCTGATAAATCTGCCGAGCCGGCGAATTAGACGGATCATCATTATACCATTATACTACAAATATAACCGAATTTTTGCTGTCCTCTAGCGTGTGAGATTAGATTAGACTAGAAAATTATATTTTTATATGGACAAAGTCATACCGAACCTACATCAAAGAATACTTTAATTCGGCAAAATTTTATTCGCCATCTGAAAATATAAAAAATTCTCAAAGAAGCAGCTCAAACTTATTGCTTTAATGCTTCTGTCCATCGACTCCACGGTGTGTGAAATTCTCTTTCATTTATTTTTCGAATTTTTTTCGAAACAAGTTCTGACTTGGAAATAGCATTCCTATTTCACGATCTTTCATTCGATATATCATTTACAGAATACTTCAGTCCTTTTCTTAATAAGAAGAATAATGATAATAATCACAATAGGAATAACAATAACTACGGCAACAACAATAATAGTAATAATAATAACAAGAATAATAATGTAATTTCCATATAAATAAGGAATATTTTAAAAATATCTAAATAATTGAATTAATACAAATTTTTTGTTAAATATTAACAGTTTCGTTTAATTGCAATTTACAATTACTTTGTATTGTAATATAGAGCTATATATACTAATTTAATCAGCTAGTCATAGACATTCTTGTAACACTCATCGGTTAGTTTCTAATTTAATCAAACTAGTTAAGCAAGAACTGTAATTTAGGTTTCACTGTCTAGTTTAAGTCGAGATAAGCATTACAATTAGAAACTCGGCTTATACAAAAATAATTATACGTATAGTAGATATTTTTAAGAAAATAACTGCTTGCGTTAGAAAATTTTGAAGAATTATAATATGTACTACTTTCCTTTTCGATTTTTATCACTTTTATATTATAAATATACTTATACATCTATAATTTTGTCAAGCTCTGAGGATTTTGAAAAAATAAAATTATAGATGTCAAAATATTATTTAATCTGCGCAGATAAAAACAAATTCTGTTACATGTAATATGTAAATTTTTTTATGATACATTGTCCTTGTAAGTCAAAATAGTTATAGATTCATGTAGAATGTGCTGAAAAAATCTCTAAGGTGGAATAGAATATTATTATTATTATCATAAGTAGATTATTAAAATGTTAAAAAGTAGACCTATTAGTGAAGTTGTTTTCATAGTATGTGTAAATTCAGGAATACATTCATTTTTTTAATTTGCTGCAAGAGGGATACTTGTTAAAAAATAAATCATCGAAATTAGAGCTGCATATAAACAATAATTAAAATTAACCTTTTTTTAACTCGAACTCAATTAATTATTATGTTAATTATAAATATTCATCAGATTCTCCATGTTTATTTAAATAATTATTATTGCTCAAAACGCACAAGTATCCTTATATTTTATTACTTCGATTCGAAAATGACTTTTAGTTCTTAATTAATGAACGCATTTATTATGAATACTTCCAATAAATATTAGCAATATTTTCTGTAGTTGTGATTAATAACAAGTAACTAGTTGTTTTAGGTATCACATATAAAAAAAATTCAAATCTCAATAAGTATTTATAATATTTATTAATATCCTCAAAGTAAAACTAAAAAATAGCATTCTCACGTCTATTGTAACATTTTTAAATTAACAGGCCTTAACTAGTGAAAAATAAAATTTGAAGGTTGTAAATATAACTGAATTACTTAGTAAATCTGTTTTTTTTTTATCTTGGATTCGAGAATAATTGCATTTTTATGATCATCTTGGCCCCAAAAGTTATGGAGAAGCAAACGGAACGTTAATATCTGCATTGATAATTTCGGAGCAATGCATAATTTCAAGTTTCTTTCAAACGCATATATCCAGTTTAATTCTGTATGCAGAATATTTATTTTTAACATTTTCGCTTTAATTTCTCCTTGCAGACCGGTGAACAGAGGACTGGATAAATTTTCGCGCCACTCATGCTGTTTCATTTAATTTTATTCATTTAAAATTTTTGATGATGCAAATTCGCTCGTATTTACGAAACGAGACGTAAAGAATTCGAAGTATTTTCTCTGCTGTTGTAAATTCAATTGTTTAAAAAACGTACAGTTTAATATTGCACGAGTTAAAGACGAACGAAAAATTTCATATTTTCAGCCAACACCGATAAGAATTTTAGAGAAAAAACTTTAATTATATTAAAATTATGTTTTTGTTAGAGACAACAATCTGTATGGGTTTCGTGTTTAAATAAACTTTTTCGATAAAATTTGAGAACGAACACATTGCATAAGTGGAACTGTCGTCTACTCATGCATTCCTTAGATATTATATATATAAGGAAGGGTATATGTATATGTATATATATATATATATATATATATATATATATATATATATATATATATATACCCTTCGTCAGCACAGTTTCCGCAGCCGTTATTAGCCCTCGATCGTGAGTTAAGGAGACGGTAAAGGGCTCTATTATCGTAATAGGCGTTAAGGATCATCCCCGGGAGGAGCTTCCTTCCCGCCGCAGCTAAAACGTAACAGGGGCAATCAGGCCGCCCGGAGATTAATCCCGCGCCCTGATCACCGAGCGTTAAACTTCTATATAGCCGCGGCGGCCGATAACTCCGGCCGCGCAAGGGCCTCGGGGCTGCCCCCCTTCGCCGCCACCTTCTTTTACGAGTCACGAACAAGTGCCCGCGACGCGCGTCAACCGATTAACTCGGACGCTGCCCAGGGGGGGGGGCGCTAGGGGGTTGAAAGGGAACGAAGGGCCGGCAAAATCGGCGAATCGATCAAAAATTTTCTATTCGCGGCCAGTCGGCCTCACGCAATTAATAGGGGGTAGCGCTAGGAGGGTGAAGGAGAATAGTGGGAGGTTCAATTTTGCAGTATCAAATCATTGTTGCATGGATATGTGTAGTGCACTGATATTAGCTTTGTACGAGTTAGGGTAACAAAAGAATTCTCGAGACGATGGTGTTTTTTTTGGACAAAATAACCCTGCCAATTCAAAGAGTCTTACAGTCGTATAAAATAATATTTAGAATTCAATAATGATACGTTAAAAGCTCAAAATTGTACCTATGTCCACTGTTTTGAAATAAATTAATAACTATTTTTCTTTGTATTTTTATATCTGTCTTACAGTCTTTATATTATAAACATTATACTATATAATATAGTATATATAAATATATATATATATATATATATATATATATATATATATATATTAAAATAATGACAGTCAGACTAAACTGTTTAGTCCTTGAAGATGAATCGGAACTCGTTACGTCGGGCATGAAAAGAAAATTTTAATTTAAAGTGGTGGAGGTAGTCAAATATTCCTTTGCTATCGAAAAATATTGCGTATTTTCATTATTATTAATCTAATTTAATTTTTTAGTACTAATTTCTATTTCAGATTCTTCGGGGGTGATAATAAACAAGGACATTCTGACTGTCATTATTTCAGTATAATATATTGTAATCTAAAAACTGCAATGTCTATGAAAATATTTATTAAGTTATTTTATTCGACTGTAAGATCGACAAAAAAATTTGTTAATTTACCTTTCCCAATTCTTAGGTCATATTTATCATGGAAGCTGGGAAAACCTATGGAACACTATAATCTGATTTCAGTACATAAAAATTAGTTAAATTTTGTCACCCTTGATTATCTTCGCGTATAAATGGATACCTTTTTACATTATGCAATAATAATGACTTAGTTTTATTCTTGTCCCTGTTTATTACCTAGCTGACTGGTGAATTCGTGTTACTTTTAATAAATTTTTTTTGATAACTTAATATTTTAAACATTTCGAATTATTTTGAACACATTATTATTCACTCTTTTCTTGTCTGACTTATTCGCCCTTTTCTTTCAGAAATAAAATAAAACCTGTCTGCAACATTAAGTCTCTCATTTTATCGTAAAACTATTAGGGATAAGTATCAATTCATCATACATTGAATTAATCTTTCTATTACTTTAATATTATTTAAAGAATATTAAAATTCAATTAATCAAAACTGTTAAAAAGATATAGCTAAATAAATAAAAGTAAAGAGAATTATATGAAAAATAAAATTTAAAATATTATTTTTATTTATAGCTAATTGATTGAATTAAACTTTGAGAACTAAAATTTATTATCGATGCAATAAATTATACAGAATCTGCTTTTGAAATAAATATTATTTATAGAAATTTTTTGAAAAGGTGATAATTTTACTCATACTTCAATGGAATGAATATTACGAATTAAATAAAATTATTAAAATAACTTTTATTATAATAAAATTTTACTTCACATCTTAGATTATTTAACGTTCCCTGTGATCTGACGTTTTTAATGCTGTCCCAGGTATTTTTCATTAAAAATATGTTTTTTACTAATATTTTGACATATCTCTAATAAAATAATTAAGTTGACTCGATTTGTAAATAATTTCAAATAGTATATATTTATTAATTTTTTATAAAATACAAGAAATATCAGTGCAAATAGTATTTAGTACTGAAAATTGTATTCTTTTTAAAAATTATTTAAATATTCTTGAAATTTTTTAGTTAACTATTTTTTGGTTTTGAATTCGTAACCCTTAAATTAACGAGCTTGTATAGCTGAATAGCATGAAAACGATCCCTTTGTTATTCCTTTTTTTAAAATGAAATGTACTGTTTCCTAAATTTTTAATTTCATACTAGTGGTGACGCAAAAGATCTAAAGAAACTGATGTAAGAAATAGTTTGACAAGAGAGAAACAAACATGACTTGTGGTACTTTTGTGTGTGTGTGTGTGTGTGTGTGTGTGTGTGTGTATTTGCGACACAACACTGAGCATAGAGTTTGAATAGAACAAAGTAAATTAATGCCACCGTTTGACGGGAGTCCCTCTTCCCTCTTCGACCGATAGACTCACGATCGCGAGAAATTTGATCATCTTTCTCCTCGGGGGATCTTGTATCTATAAAACGTTCCCTGCGCACGTGTCCTTGTATACACAGACGCGCATATAAACGCATATATAGACACGCATGCACACAACTGCGACTTTATCAGGTTAGCAGAGGGTTCACGGGACGATCGAATCGATTATCCCAAGAGAGGAGATATCGGAAGATGCAAGAAGGCTATTAGCACTGCTACCGAGTCTGAGGGAAATAGAGCGAGAGAGAGAGAGAGAGAGAGAGAGAGAGAGAGAGAAGGGAGGGCATTGTTCGGCCGGGCCAAAGTTTTAATGGGGCTCTGGGATTGTAATGGTCCCGGTTTTAGGGAGGCAGTTTATGCGCGGAAAACTAAGTTGGGCGCCTTCCCGTACGGGCTTTCTTCTTTTTTTTTTCTCTTTTTTGGCACGCGGAAATAACGGGGTCACGGCTTTTGATCTATAGAGGTGTATTCTGCCTAGTCACGTATGGGCAATGAGATCGTCGGCGAGGTAAAATATCGTTCGAGAACTTTGTTTATTGTTAGCGAGATTTGTGGAGAAAGTTTTTCGAAGAAATAATCGGGAATTCGCAAAATGTACACGAATTGATAATTCATTTTACTCTATTGCATTTTTTTTTATTTGTTTAAATATTAGCCAACTTCGTCGTCAGAAGTTATTTTGCTAATGCAATTCCTTGCATAATTTATTGATTCAATTTTTGACTTTCAACAATAAGCTTAAATTGTTTCTAAAGATCGATGTAAAATTTTATTTAGCTTTGAGCTAGACTTATGCAATAGATTAACATATTTTAGGCGATAATCAATAAGTGTATAATTTTACATTTTTATAAAATTAAATTTTTTATTTGTCATGCTTCCAGGAACTGACGTGCTGACTGGAGCTTGCAGGTCACTATGAAAGACCCATCCATGTTCTGTATATATGGGATGATGTAATAGTAAAATACTACAGTGAGTGCTCGGCTCGAGCAGTAAAAGCATCGTGCAATTGTTTACATCCCAAGATAAAAGTAGAGGGAGAACGAAAGGGAGAGCGTGGGAGAGATAGCAAAAGAGAATCAAATATCTACTAAATCGACGCTTCTGGTGATACTTGCTATAGTAGTATCAATTCGACATTCGCGAAAAATACAATATAGATTTCTTTGATCACTGTTAACATTGAAATTACATAAAGTGATCGTAGATAATATGTTGTTTGAATAATTTATTTCATGAGGACGTGCCGATTGTTAGAATTCCATTTGACAGGTGAGAGTTTGCAGGCTTCGCATTTTTATTTATAAACTGGTTCCAGTCGGTATGTGAGACAGCTTACTCTTCAGTTTTTGAAATTTCTCCGTATATTAGGATGGATTGGAAAAACAATCGAGTTGTCGAAGATGATATATTTTAACCGAGGCTTTTTAATTTTAATAGAATTGAATTCAAATTAACATTAAATTAAAAGTATCTATTTATATTGTAGAATGGAATTAAATTTGTTAATACTCCGATTTACTTTCTAGATTATAACGGCAAACCATTTTTTATTCGAATCTTTTACATGTTGATTCGATGAGAAAACAAGCAAGAAAGAAATCTAAAACTTCTGAAGCAACTTAATAATCCAGTAGTACGGATTTCTAATAAATTTTAATTCACTCAATCAAATTTATTGCAGAATATTCTTTCTAAAAGCATCATCGGACATCAAAACAAATGCGCCCGCAAAGTTTTTCAATAAATTCGTCGAAAACTATATTTCACATGCTATTCTCAAGTAGCCTATAAATTTGAACACGCATTATTTTTATTTTTCAGGATTTAGCAGAAAAAATAACGGATAATATACAATGCGCAAACTTTTAATTTATAAAAAATTCCCTTACATATAATATATTAACATCATATCAATTAGGATCCTTGAAAAGCCATCGTAGAATGAACATTACTTATTGCTTAGCATTACTGATCTAGAACTAACTTATTTCATTGAAACGTTGAACAATGATTCTCATTGAACTCATTGAATTCACTGATTGTCATTGAATAATGATTCTGAAACTTTTAGTTTCCTCGGCATGTGGTAAATGGCTTTCAACGTTTCGTCTACAATTGCTCTGCTCCAATACAGTTGATCCCTTCAGTATCCCGCAAAAGAGAATTTCCAAGCGACAGCATCAAAAAGATTGTCAATACTCGACTCCTTTACAAAATCATCGAGAGCATGGTCATGGCTTGGGAAATGAAAAATTTCCCTCCCCCTCACCATCCACGCGGTTCCCATCGACGATATTTCTCGCCGGTCGAAATATCACCGATTCTTATACACGTCGACGCTCGGGCCCTCCAGCGGGCGTCATATTTTGATCACCCGCGGCGCCTCCCCTCCGCCCAACCCCCGCCGTCACCCCGCCTCCGCATGCATATTTCATTTCCTCATTCACTCCGGTGGCAAATTAATTCAGACGCCGAGGAACATTTGCCACTGCCACTCGTGATAAATCTGTTTACAGACCAGCGAGTGCTTCTCTGGTACCTCTGAATCACGCCTCCTCTTCCTCCTCCGCCACCCATGCGATCTCTCCCTTTCTCCCTCTCTCTTTCTCTCTCCCTCTCTCGCGATGCGTCGTCCAGTGCGCTAACCTAACCCTCCCCCCCTCTCCCGTTTCCCGACTGCTTCCGCTCGTATACACATTCCTGTAGATTTACACTTGTCGCCGGGGCTAATGCAAATTGTTGCCCTCCCCCCTCGCCGTTCTCCCGCCCCATGGCATCGCCCTCACGCTTCTACGCTCGCTGTCCCTCACTCACTCCATCTGATTCCGTATCTCTGGCTATTTGAATCTCGTAACAAAATTATACATATATGTGCATATATAATATAATTATACATAATGATAATAGACCGGGCAAGCGCGAACCTCTCCCGAGAGGGATGTGTCGGGCCCTCGTTCGTGATTGCAGACTTTTCGTTCTCTCGAGAACTCAATAAGCCAACCGTCCGACTAAGTACTGGCAACTGTTTTCTCGTCCTATGCGTATGGGGCGAGCGTACGGCGACCACAGCCTTACTACGTTCAATCCACAAATCGATCGTAGAAGTGGAATGGCCATGAGTTTTATGGTTTTTCTATGATTTCGTCAAGAGCGATAAACAGGAGAGCAATATTGCCCGTAACGCGGGAATTATGAATTTTTCGATACGCCCTACGTAGAAATTATATATTTCGCGATATATATATATATATATATATATATATATAACGTCGACTAAAGATAAATCTTAAATTCTACTGGGTGCGATAATGAAAGGCGCCATAAATTACATTCGCGCCAGGGCAATAGATTTCATGTACTCAATTAAAGCAAAAGGGAATTATTAAAAATGTGAAGAAGAAAAAACAAGTTCTGAATTTATGTTTCTTAATGCACTCTTCGCGTTTACTTCGGTGCTTTAAACTCGTTAACCAGTTCAAATAGGCGCCTTATTTAATCGACCTAGATTTCAGGTTCGCTGATCGATCAAACAAAAACCATTCAAGGAATGCTATTTATTTATGCATAAAGTAGCGGTAAAATGTAGAAATATTAGCACTTAAATTATAAAAAGATCAATTCGCATGCAAAGTATACGAATCAAATGAAAAAAATAACTCACAGCTGTAAGATTTAAAAAATTGCGGAAATTTTTCGAATCTATACTTTCGAATATTAATCTGAAATGATGCCAATTTGGATGTTCCTTGCCCAATTTCCTAACGCTTATTAATTAAAACGTGTAATGAACGAAAAAGTATCCATAAAATGATAAACTGTCTGAAACACTAATTACGAAACGAAGAGTTAATTGACGGAAACCATGAAGCTCTATCAGTTTCGAACTTGCATGACGTATATGCGCGCGAAAGTTTTGATAAAATTTTCCAAAATTCAGTTTGCATTATCTGCAGTTCCGCTCGAACAAAGGGCCATGAAAAAAAGGATCCCCTTTAATTAGCGACTACGGCGGCTATAAGCTCGAAGTTTTCGCAGATTCACGTGAAAGAAAATCGGAGACATTTTGTAAAACTAGTTGAAATAAACGTTAATTAGCATGCGTCGCCTATAGAAATAAAAGATTTTATTCGAAAAAAAAAAAATACTCGTGATTCCGACTTATTGAAGCATCGAACCAGTGAACATCATCAGTATTGAAAACATCGAAAGACCCCTCCGCCCACTATCCTGGTATCTCGCGGTACCGCTGCTACGTTGAGAAAAAATTCTCATTAATTCACGAACCGCGCTCCCCCCCCCTTCTATGGGTGGCAGTCAAACGAGTTCCCAAATCGGCCCCCCGAGCTTGTAAAAAGAGGAAGAGTTCGGAAAACCGAACGCGTATAGTGAGCGACCGGGTCGTAACTCAAAACTCGTATCAGTTGAACTCTCTTAATTCATCTCCTCGAGATTTTTTTCTCTCTAACCTTCCCTACCCCTACCAACGTGCTATGCAACTCGGGATAAATATTTATCGCGAAAGAGCACGAAAGCTGTCTCTCTCCCCCCCTCTCTCTCTCTCTCTCTCTCTCTCTCTCTATCTCTATCTCTTTCTATCCGTCTCCGAGAGACGGGGTGTGGCTGGAGCCGTATGAAAAGGTCGGACGTCCAAGGAAGCCCGGGGCGAGGGGGAGGTCAGTGGCGCAGATATCGACTTTCAATAATTCCAACGAGTCCGGACGCTAATCGCGTCTCTTACACAGTGGCGGCGCGAGCGTCGGGCAGCCCGCGCCAGTTCAATTAGGCGTCGCGCGCCCCGTCGAATTCGAAAGGATAATATCGCTCGTCGGAGACTGGGCAAAAAAGGGGGAAGGGTAGGGGTTGGAATCGCGGCGCAGATTTTAATTATCTGTACATATTGAGCTTGAATAATTAGAATTTAAATACGCAATTCGCGCGGTATTTGGCTCCTTTTTGGTCACCTATTAAATACATCATAAATGGCTATTTATATATGTATATTTACTTATTGATTTATTTATTCACTTATAGATTACATAGGACGTGCTCCAGTTCCGACAGCTAAAAAATCCACCAGACGGTGTTTATAAACTGTCTCTGACAAAATTTTCATGGCGGGCGTCGAACTCGGGGCCATTCGGTATTCTCGATTGGATAAATAAAGTCCGACGTTTACGATATTAAACTAACTGCTGCGATGCAATTACCGCCCGAGTCAATGACTGCTACAACGAGAAAAACAAGATGAAAATATAAATATGACATATGCAACGAAAGAAAATATAATATTCGTAAACGGGCATCTGTATAATATGTGTACGACATGTTTCCTTTACGATTTTGAAGAAGAAATACGTAAGTTTATAAGTGTAATGTAAACTGCGATTTGATTTAAATTTAAATGCAACAAGAAGAAAAGTAAAAGTATAAGCTACGTGATAAAACCGAAGAAATGAAGAAACGTTATCGGCATGGAATTATCCGTAAAACCGCTCGTGTTCCATGCCTAATCGCTGACTAACGCAGCTAACACTTTTTCAGGCCAAAAGACCACTCCTGAAGATCAATGGGGAGACACGGGGAAAAAAAGCCGCGCGGTGCTCCGCGTTCGAGAAATCGAGATTTAATGAGCAGCCCCTGGATTCCCTTTCAAGCGAACGCGCGGGGATGAAATCCTGCGCGGTATAAAAAGAAAAAACGAAGTAGTAAGTAAAATAGAAGTAGTCAGCTCGATACCGGGAACGCCGCGAGCCGCGAGCTTGACGAAAGTTCGCATAACGGCCAATCGGCCAAGCGGACACGGCTCGTCCCGAGGCTTCGCCACCCCCCCCCCCACCGAACGGTATTGTACACTTTTGTATAACTAACCGCCTCGTAAACCTATTTCAATATTGACGTTTGACAGTTGTTAGATATTGATAGAGCCCGTCGGGCTGCTTTCAGACAGTCGCTTAGAGTCGTAACGAACTGGAGTTACCAAGACCATCCGCGGTACGTATTTACGAAGTGGTAGTTTTGATTCTTTCAAATAAGTTTGGAGAGCACTGTCGAGGCGACTTAACGAAGATAGGAACGTGAGCGGAGTTTGAACAAAAAAACTCAAGTCGATCGAATTTAAGCCGCGAATGCAAGCGATATTATATCAATTATACTTTGAATTTGACCGAGGCAAAAGTGACGCGATTGTTAAGCAAGCCTGATAAAGATTTTGGCCGCGAAGAAATTTCAGCCCGCCAGTTTGAATTTGGCTCCTTGCGAGAGGCAAAAATACTCCGGTCTCTGAGAGAACGGCAACGTTTCATCGCGAGCGATCCCTGGCGAAAAACGCTTCAGCGTTCGCTGTAACTTACTCCATAGGCAGTTCAAACTTTATTCATTTGGGCCTGTTACGCGCTTATCGCGCGCTGAACCGAAAAACGATACTCGTACAAGGAGACCCGCGGGATTGCCCGGTTAAGTTTCGCGCTGCTCCCGCGTAGTACTTGGAGATGTACAATCTCGCGTTTAGCGAACCTTATCAAATCAGACGTTCATCCGTCCACACGTTAATCCTCGCATCGAACATTCGAGATCCGTGGAGAAGTTATCGGATATTCCGTTATGATGACTATCGTACGGAATGCGAGGATACGAGTACCGCGGACGCGCGAACGAGTCTGGAACGGCGAAATATATTGCAATTTCGATGATACTTTACGTTTTCTATCAGCGTCTCGGCGTGCGTATATATCGCGGATATCGTTGGCATATGAAATAACCCGAACGGTAATATTCAGTCCAGTGCCAATTCCATTAATATAAATTCGGAATAATACAAGTAGAAGCATATATATATATATATAATCCGCCTGCACTTGCTCCGGGTAGATATGTTTAATCTTTACGGGACGGTTTAACGGTCGGAAAAGGATAAGATTAAGCGAACCGTTGTCGTATGGCAAAAGCTATTTGTAGCTTTGCAAAAATCGCGCGCGAACAGGAATGTTTGATTCAGAGAATTAGATAGATAGAGAACCAGTTACGGTAGTTTCCAATTGATTGAAACTGGCAGACCTTCGATGTGTTTCGGTCAGCTTTTTTCGTATTATTGACTTTACTTGCCGGTACTTCGGTACTATGGGTAATGATGGATATTGATTTTTTTTTTCCGTAGAATTTCTTCTTCCTCTTTGATTGCTAAAATGTACGTTTCTATCGTTGCGACTTACCATTTTATTGGACGGTTCGCTTTGTCGGAAAGGTCGAATTTCTAATTCATAGTGAAGAAAAATTAATCTCGACGCATCGGATAAATTCTGTTTCAGCCGAAAAGGGAATTTAGAATTTCGTCAAGTTGCAAGATACCGGGAAAATAATGGCCGGTGAATACACCGCACGATCGGTCAATGGGAAACATCAACTTTTTAAATTATCCAAGAGCATTTTCATCTATTCCCGTTAAAACGAAAATTCTCTGTTTTATATTCCGCGGCTTTGCGCGGTGTGAAATATTTTTACATGCTCAATCCAGAATAGCACTTGGAATGCAAATCGTGTATGGCATAAATTTTGGAATGAAATTTTTTTTTAGCTGCATTTGCATAGTCCTTACATCAAGGCATGTGCTATTTGTTTCAAAATTCAAATAGAAATTAATTGGTCCTACTTGACGAGGTGAAAATATCCACCTTCTAAGTCTTCATAAGAAACGAAACACTCGAAATTTCTATGCATATTTGATTACGTGTTTTCGAAAGAAAGTAATGGAATTTATTTTTTTTTAAGAGCAATTTGCGTGGAAAATTGGAGCCAATTTTGAAAATTTTTCACTTTCTCGCGTTTTACGCGCATGCGAGAAAATGCACTTCTAAACGCCGTCTATATATCATTGTTAATTTTATTATTCCGAATAAAAATAATTTATTGAAATTACTCCCGATTCCTTATAAAGAAGTAAGTTCCGCTTGCTGTGGTACCGGGGAACAAAAAAAAAATTTATAAAACTGTTCGAAAAATAAATGTACTCGCACTTACTCGAACGTATCGCGCCTCCTGGCTTGAACGAATTATAAATGCTAAAGGGAAACAAGCGAGCTGGTGGCGAGGGCGGGATAGCCATAAAAAAAAAAAAAAAAAAAAAAGAATCGCACGCGGCGGAAGCCGCGAGTTCCCTTCGCACGTCCCAAGTCGCGCGCGCTCGCGGTGCCTCGTAAAACTTGGGGAGAGGCTGGCTGGAAGCCGGGAAGAAACGACGAGCTCGGCTCACCGCATCCTCGCGCGGCGTTTGCGTAAGACATTAAATTATCAACGTGCCCCCGACGTGCCCCTCGCACATCCGAATACGAAACACGCGCGATCCACGAGAGCCGGCTGGCGCGCGCGACCTTTTGTTGCGACTAGATTTAACGGCCCCCTTTACATTTCTTTTTTAACGCAAACTCTAAGTTAATATATATATATATATATATATATATATATATATATATATATATATATATATATAACGCGCAGAAACCTTTGTTTCATCTAATATCTTCTAATACGGTTGGTTCTTTGTTCGAAAAAAGAAAAATCTTATTGCAATTTATTTATATTCATGGTGGAACATGGTATACCCTTATGTAAGTGAAAGACATAAAATAGCCCATAGTCGTAATTTTTGCTTTGCCCGTAAAAAAAAATTTATTTCCAAGCTTAAATCCGCGTATATCAATGAATGCGCTCCCGAGCGTGTAGCTCGCAATTACGATATTTTAATATCGCGATCTTAAAAGAATTTTTCCGCGCTGCTCTACGGGGTATACATCAATTTTTATCTATTAGAGCAGAGAAGAATTTAGTATGCACTGTCTTGCCCGTGCGGAGCTTATCGAGTTTTGTAATAAGAAAATTATGCAACGTCGCGCGATTTCTTTCAACGGAGAATAAAGTCTCGATGAAAGAAAAAAAAAAGAGAAAAAGAAAAGCTCACTCCATATTATTCGATAGCGTAGCGAAGAGTCAAGAGTACTCTTTTAGAAGAAAAATTAATAACACGTTCTCCCAGACATTTTCCACGATAAAGTCGAAGCATGAGTGATGAACCTGAAGATCAAGTCG
The DNA here is from genome assembly GCA_018907035.1 of Sycobia sp. Sy_11. Taxonomy (NCBI): domain Eukaryota; kingdom Metazoa; phylum Arthropoda; class Insecta; order Hymenoptera; family Epichrysomallidae; genus Sycobia; species Sycobia sp. Sy_11. Next base: position 4,481,663 of record JACCIC010000014.1, read on the forward strand.
ACCTACAGTCGAATTTTATGCGATGCACATCAAAGTCGCATGAGAACTGAATCTAATTCCAAACCCTGACAATTCAGATTGAGTCTATTTTCAAGTTTCAATTTTCAAGTAATAAATATCGAAATGGAGTCGGCCTAAAGTTGAATCATAAATGACGAGTGCCTTGATCAAGTCAGAATTGAATTCCAAGCGAGTTATACGTATATAAATAAAGTCTGATGAAATTCAAATTTCAAACGGAGCATTACCGAATGAACTCGGCCATGCCCAAATCTTTGAGTAAACGATTATTCGGATCGACTGTATATATAATATCGAATTAGTTTTCGTATCTATTAGAAATCAAGACGCTCGGACGGATCCTCCGGCTAGACCATCGACTTCCCCTCCATTGACTCGCCGTCCTCGGACGGCGAAGCGAATTGTGTCCCCGACAACGTTTCCCCACCCGTCCGTACACCTCTTGCGTCTGCATTCGCATTATACATTGCCTCGCGTAATTGTCAGTGGTATACGCGTCCGGGCATCGAGAGGAGGAAGGATAGTCGCTGCGAGAGGGACAGAGATAGAGAGACTGAGGAGGGTCGGGCGTGCGCGACCGCGACAGGGCGATGAGGACGTCGTCGACGACGACGACGACGACGACGACAACCAAGAGACAACCGAGATGACGAGGGACGCGGGCGTGGGGAGGCGACGACGTTCCGCAAATTGCGGACCGTCCCCGCGCGGCTCGGACCATTTCGCCCTCTCGTCCGGCAAAAGTTTCTCCGGGCGCACTTAGCCGAGGCAGCGGCGCAGCGCGAGGCATCCGAGCGATGCCGTTATCTCCCTCCACGGGACTCTGCGCTGAGAACTTACTCCGTACACTTGTTATGCCGTATTTTTTTTCTTTATTATTATTATTATTATTATTATTGTTGTTGTTTTTATTGTTAGTATTGATTTTTTTGTGCGCCAAAAGTGCCAGGCGCACTTCTGAGCATGGCAAAAGAACTCCGTAACGCGTGGGTCGGTAAATGCTTTCTTGTAAAAGAAGACGAGAACGAGAAAGAATTCTCGTCGTAGATCTCCTTCGAATGCGGTAGTAAAAGGAATTTTGTAGTTGTCGCAAGTGCTAATGGACCGTGGGACGCTTGACCCCGGCTTTGCTTATTACATTATTTTACAGCTTTCAGCGAGCATGACTATTTAAAGATATCTCAATTTTTTACTTATTAAAGTGATAATGGTTCTTCCAGTGATTAACTGCAATGTTACTGCAAAGTTTTAACCGATGCAGGCTTTTTCAGCGGCCGAAATTGACAGCTTTCTGTATTTACGTTTCTATAAAAGAACTGCTCAATTCAATTCTCTATTATAACAAGAAAGTCACAATTAATCATTTTACACATGTTATTGATGATGGCGTTCAGAATATTTTTACACATTTAGTTTATATTTGTTGAAATGATATCGTTTGTATTAGTAACATGGTATAAATAATTGTAATTATTGTAAGCTCTATTATAATATTATAATTTTAGTAATAACTTTAGAAACATATTATGCATTGCTGGAGAATACCAACAAAATTCCATAATATTTGATGTAAATGTAGCTAACTAAAATAAAATAACATTAATTAGCTAAAATATTTTTTTCGCCTGACAAGTATTTGGCATATATGTATCTACTTGTACATAAAATACAATAGCTATTTGTACTTTTTTTAGCGCACTGATTTAGCTAAAATTTTTATTTATTTTTTTGTAAAATTACCAAAGAAACGTATATTAACGTAAAATTATTGGCTCAGAAATTTGACTTGTGTAGCTCAAATTTATTATATCAATACAATGAAATCGCGTTAATATCAAAACTTGAAACGATACGTGCAGATTCCGTAAAATTACATATTTGCACAAAATCAGCGTAATTTAATCAATTTTACGTTTGTACAATATTCGCGATTCGATTATTACGATACGATCAGTGTGAATTAGTGCGTCTGATGTATTTTGAAATGAATTTTAAAAAAAGGGATAGGGAAGTATACAAAATCTTCTGTTACATATACTAGAAAACTATAGACATAATAGAGATCAATTGACATGTATATTGTGATTACAATAAAAAAGTAAGCGATTCCAAACAACCCGTCCTTCCGTCCAAAATTATTTTCCGCCACGAATAATAACGAAGATGCATCTAACGCTTCGACCAACGAATATAGGCCAGCGTTCTCCCCTCCCCCGTCCCAACCGAAAGCCAGTCCCGTCAGCGGCATCGGCCACACCCGACTCGCGCGGCCTGTAATAAGCATCTTTGCCGCGAAGATCGAAGATTTACGGCCGATCACGGCTTTCCCCCATCCCCTTCGCCATCACCCCGAGACCCCTTTCTCACGAGTGTCCCGGAGCTTGAGCGACGCTCAGCCAATACCTTGTACTCGCATCACGGTTCGAGAGTCGAGAGGGTTGGGGGGAGGGCCGGGTAGAACAGACCGGAGAAAGGGCAGGGGGGTGGGCTATTGCTCGTGAGGGCTCCGCTCACCTCCCGACCGTAATTGGCGGCTCCCCCGGGGAGGGCAGCGGGGGACCGCCCCGAGCGCTCGCCAGGGTGCATTGTTCGCCGAGATAAAGTTACGCAGCGAGACCGGTGATTACAGGGCGCGGCTGCGGCCGCGGCCGCGACCCGTACGTGCGCGCCGGGCGGGAATGTGGCTCTGATGCATTGCCCCGCCGCGCACGGCCCGGGCTTCGCCCCGGCGCTCCTCGAAACTCTCTCGCGGCCCGCTGACTTGGGTTAAAAGTCCGGGACTTGCGCAGGTGGTAGTTTCCAATCCCCGCCCCGTCTCCTCCTGCGCGCCGCTCCCATCGTCTCTCGATTACCGCGCGGCGAGTGTGGCGGGGCGCAGGGGGGGAGGGGGAGGTGGGGGATAGGGTGAATTGGAAATGATAAACGGCCGAGGGAAGCCGATAGCGGGGAGCGTGCGCGCGCTCCGCTGATTCGCCCGGCGTCGCGGAAAGAAAGTTTCGCAAAGGCGCGCGCGGCCCTCGAATTGATAAGACGGCGGCGCGGCGCGGCGGGTCGCTTCGGTCGGGGAGCCCTCGCGCGGGTCTTGGGATTACGGGTGACGCCGCGCTGGCGAGATGCGAGAGTCGAGCTCGGGGATTTATTGATTTGAGGCCGAGGGCAATTTGACGCCCTCCCGACGTAATTGGCTAGAGGATAACGGGATAGGGGTGCGCGCTCTTGCGACGCGACGCATGTTGATGACTGCTTAATAATAATGATATTAGTAGTTTATACTTCGATTCTTATATATATATATATATATATATATATATATATATATATATATATATATATTGAAGCATAATTTGTTAATCATTTGAGAAATGATCGATTGTTTTATAGTATATTAATATAAAATTTTACCAGTTATTGGTAAATGAAAAGATTTGTGTAAGATTGCTACAGGGAACTTAGTTATAATAATATTAGTAGTCGCTTATTGCCTGTTTTATATTAGTCAGAGATAAAGAATTTTTTTAAAAAAAGATTTAAACCGACAGAATATCATGAATTATATGAATTGGTAACAGTTCGAAGAATAAAACATTTGTTTCTTTTTTTTAACATTTTTTTTATAACTAAATAAATAAAACTAATAAAAAATAAAACTAATTTGACTTGATTATCTGTTCTTAAAAGACCACGTACCATTAGGCCACATATGTGACAAGTACTCTGATAACAAATCAATGTTTGTTCAATAAAGTGGATCAAACACTTTGATATTACAAAAAAGTATTGGAAATATGATATAAATATTATATATAAAATTTATCTTTTCCAGTATAATTAGACAGTATTATCTACAATCGGATAGACTTAAGATCTATGGGTATCCGTATGATTTGAAGCTATAATAAGAAGAATGCAGAAAATCTAAATACACTCGCCATAATAATACTAATCGATGAATTAAATGAGCTGAAAGTTCAGAATGCTAAATAAATTTGTTATGATATCAACATTGGTTAACTAATATTCTAATAAATTTTAAATATATAGATTTTGTGTAACCTACCTTAAAAGTGAAGGGTATGTTCGAGGGTGAGGAATAAATAACTGATTCATATTTAACTACAACTATTTCTTTATTATCGCGAACCCTGGCATAAAAAACCTCCACTCGGTGAGTGGAGGAAAAAGCCAATGAAACTTTGTAACAATGAAAATGGAGTATAATATTGAAGTGTGCCAAATGCACTAAATCTATATATAATATAACAACCGAAAATTACTATAACAGATACGCGGGGCAAAAGGTCACTTTTTACATACAATATGAACGCGCTCTCTCACTCGCTCGCTCTCTCTCTCTCTCTCTCTCTCTCTCTCTCTCTCTCTCTCTCTTACCATTCAATCACTCTGAGGATTGGCGCGCCCACCGTTAATCTTAGAGGTAAGTCTGACGTGGAAGGGGAACCTCCGTAGTTCCTCCTTACGCTGCGCACTGACCCCAACGTCTTGGGCACGGGGAAGTCCTCGTCGATAGCGGCAGCAGCCGAGCCTCAGTGCGCCGGCAGGGAAGCCCCTCAGAGATTCGCCGTATGCGAATCTCTACAGAACCTCAATGTCCTGTCCACGGGAGCGCCAAATTCATACGCCTCGCACACCACACACAAATTATTGACACTGGCGTCACTGCTGTACGCGCAAAATTTTCCGAATAAATCTAAGATGCCAGTTTTCACGTCTAAAGCGGGTTTCAAAGGATATATACTTCGATATTTACTTCGAGGATGTATATTTCCACGCTAGATGCAGAGTGCTCTCTTCTCCGCGCGGACAAGCGTTATTTCCTCAAAAACTAGAGGGAAGATTCTTTCGGCGCTAATTTAGAGAGCATAGCCTGTTTATTTTATGGGATAGCCCTATAATTGAAGGGAGAACTTTCGCCAGAATAGACAAAGCGTGGGACCCATCAACGTTCGGCAGATGTGCGGCTAAGTCCCTACGCGACCGTAAAGACCGCATGGCAGTCTATACGATAGTCATAACGGCCTGTACCCCGCATATAACAATCTTTCGGGCACGACATGTTGAACACAAGTATTTTATTTCTTCACTTTTAGTTTCGAATTTTACGATCTTTACTTTCTTTTATATTTCCCAAACAACATTAGATATTCAATTGTAATTTTTTAATAAAGTTTTTCAAATATATTATTGACTATTGTATTAATTATTGATTAATTTTCACATTTGTATATTTTTAATTTTTTTATATTTGCCTAAATGCAATTTGCTCTGTTCACATCAAAATAAATATGCTGAAGAACCATAACCTCAAATCAAGTACGTTTTAATAGGTCTGAACCTAATCCACATGCTTTTTGTTATTTTGTATTTTAATCGCGGTCTGTCGCCTTCAATGTTGGAAGTCTTTGTAATATTATTTGTAACACAAAAAGACACTTCACATTCAATCTCAATCCGAGCTTACGGACGGAAAAATTTATTTCAGTCTTCTTACAAATAAATAAATCGTTAACTTAAAACTTGAACGAAGAATTAGAAGAAAAAAGTGCCCAAATAAGATTTAAAACTTTCAATTGGCCTGCTTGATTATATAAAATTTATATACTGAGCAATTTTATATATACAGGTTATAGCCCGCGTGTCTCAGCTTCTGTTGGCGAGTGTATAAGACTCGGCCACCCTTACTATAATAGTAGCGGCAGCGAACCGACCGCCGTACGTCTTACGTTCCCCTGCATTAATGCGGCGTGTGTACGCGAACTAGGCAATGAATTTTTTTTTCTTTTGCCGTTTACCATTTATTTTAAAACAAAAGTTGTCATACGTTACTGGACAATTCCAGAACTATTATCAATAGCTAGAGTTCATTTTTGTCAGAAAATCGCATTTGATACTTTTGAAAGCATATTAATTAATTAAAATAAGCCTTTGGAAAAATATTGTTGTTGCGATTTATTTGAATCTTCGTGTTAGGGGCAGTTGAAAGCAGCCGAGACGAATTATATGATAGCTAGAATTCATATGAATCAATGCATACGTGAGTAGAATTTATCAATAAAAATTTTAAGTAAATTTGTAGCTATAATTTAACGATTAAATCTAAATTATTAAATTTTACACAATATTATTTACGAATGACGTATCGCGATGATTTATAATTAAATTTTTGATTAATTATAATAATAAAAGAAGGTAATTTTACATTGATTATTTCAAAAGGAATTGACAAAATTACGTATTAAGTTATAATTTTAACTTTTATTAGGTTAGTTTAGAGTTATGTAATATAAAATTAAAGATTTCTGCTTGAAATATAAATTACACGCTATCAATTTATGCTGAAATATCAGAAATTCCAAGTTTTAATAATCACCCCTGCGACTGGGAAATGTACTATTATTGAAATCTATACTTTGTTCAGTGCATGAAAGTACGCGATGAATTGAATGAAAACTGACGAACCCCGTATAAATTCCGCATAGAGCTAAAAGTACGACAATAGGTAGAACCGGATCCAGAGCCGCGGGTCTGCGAGATCGAGGAACTTCTCGGGCTTTTCGAGGAGCTTATACTGATCATCGTTAAATTCGCGAAATACGCCGGGACGAGCGGTCGGCGCGGGGCTATGCGCGAAATCGAGCGTGCCTCTATACCCTCCCAGCAGCCGCGGTCCGGCGGACATTATACGTATACTTTACCGGAATTCCATTGGCGATGTTTTTTTTTTTTTTTTTTTTGGCATTTCATCGAGTACCTCGATTTATTAATGTATATATAATACATTTAAGAGCAAGCGAAAGTGGACGAGGTTTGACACCTTATTTTTATCTAGCTTCAAAATTTACACGTATGAGAAGGACTGTGTCAGATATTTTAGTTATATTGTATAAGTACGGACGATAATGAGCATTTCCCAGAGATTCAAAAGACAGGGCCGATGTTATTGGCGAGTTGGAGCAAAACGTCTTAACTTAATAATATTTACCGTATTTTTATTCTATTAACAAGGATATTTCAGATAATGCTGAATCGAAAAAAGAATTGAAGTATGACGAATTTTTTCAAGCTAGACATTTTCACATCCGCTACCTAAGGTTACTAAATCGACAATTCTACTTTCGAACCTTTCTAGTTCTAATTTATCGTACATTCATTGAATTCATTCGTTGTATTTATTTGTAACGAATTTATTTACTTTCCGAAATACGAGCCTGAATCTATAGGGCGATATTATAACAAAGCATTTCCCAGCGAATTCGCGCATACCCTGGAATCGCTATGCCGTTATATAATGCAACACGGGAATCTACCGCCCGTCATCGTGATATAAAACCACGAGACTTTTTAACCTGGAACTACCGTATGTGGTCACTTATACTTCATGGCGAGCAAAGTACACACACATGTATGTATGTATGTGTAATCAGCGACGTGTTCTGGATAAACCGAAAGAGTCACCTACGAACAATTCGAAAATACCAATGCGAATCGTTTTTCCTCGTGTTATAGAAATAAATTTTAAAACCGGAAAATTAATTCATTTATAAGTATGTCGAATTGTTTGAATATAGCGTTTGTTTTGTGCCCAAAATATCGTTTCTCATACAATTTATTTAAATTGATATTACGTAAATTACTTTTAAACTTTTAATTAATTTAACGATTATATAATACCGAATTTCAAATCATATCGATACAATAAATTCGCAGCGCTATGTGTATAAAATCATAATTATATTAGTGGAATTGAAGTCTTTTCACTATTAAATATTATTCAATTGAAATTTACAAACTATTGGATAATATTATCTTGGATAATCAGACAAAATGTAGATTTATATACTAATTTTATATTTTCGGTCTGATCATCCATTTCAATATGATTCAAGAATATGGAAATTCTAATGAAATTGAAAATTCTTTACTTTGGCTCACACAAGTCAATTCAATTCGTTCAAATCTTTTTTATCCCATAGCTTCTGAAGACCACGTGCAGAGATCCGCTAGCGCTCGAATTTAAGCTCAATACGTAATACTTAATTAGGTCAGCAGAAAATCGAGGTTTGAATGTGAAATTAACATTCTGATTACGCACAAGCCATTGAAAGATTCTCGAATAGGACGGAATTTTGGCAAATTTCCATACTTGTTGATCATATAAATTTTCGATCGATTTTAAGGAATTGCACTTCGGACAATATTTTTCTTCTACAAGTAAATTAAAAACATTGTATTTCGGTACATTTTCAAATAAGCTATGTACTACATCATGAGCCTAGTACACGACCTTGATACTATTTGATCGAGTAGTGCGTGGAAATACAAATCTGTGACAGAAGGAAGAATGGAATAATGTTATTAGTGTTATTAATTTACTGTAATATAATTTTTTTACTACTTTTACATGACATAAACTGCTTCTTGGCATTATAACGCCCGGGATGCTACCCGGCTACTCATTCCAGAGCTCGTTATCCTTGAAAAGTCTCCGCTACATCCCGAAAAGTGGCCGCTACACCCTTCTCGTTACCATCCAGTGTGCAGACGTGCATGTCATGTATGCGCGCCTGGCGCCCGGGAACGCACGCAGAAATCATCGCTTTCCGTGTTCGAAATTACGAATCCCAAAGACGGGACGTACGATGAAAAGCTTCGATTCGCGCAACTAACGTCCTTTATCTATAATTAACATCGTTTCACACCAACCGCGTATCGGGACCAGCAAATCTTTACGCGCCTGGAGAGCACGGCGACACGGAATAACTGCGTCGAACGCGCGTACACACGGGCACGCGCAAACACACAGACACACGAACACACGCACACACATACACAGGGTCACGCACACACGCGTATAACGTGCAAAGTTCTCGCGGAACTTTGCTGCCCCCCTCCCCCCCTCGCCCTCCAATTGCGCGTCCTCGTGGCTCGGGAGCAGAGACGCGCAAGGGCTATAATTAATGTAGGCATACCGACGATGTGGAGTAGAGAGACAGAGACGGAGAGAGGAAAAAGGAGAGAGAGAGAGAGAGAGAGAGAGAGAGAGATAGACCGCGAAGCCTCTCCCCGCCAATCTTTTAACCGTCGTCGTATTGAAATCCCTGCATGCAAAACCTAACCGCATTCGCAACCTCTAACATTCCGCCCCTCGTCCCCTGCCACGTCCCCCGCCTGCTTCCCAAAGGGAATGCGCGGCTCATCCTGCAAAATCAAGACCCGAGAGCTGGTCGCGTCCTGTCGCCCGCGGCGCACTCGCTCGCTCGCGTCTTAATTAACGCTCGCCCTAATTTTGAACCTTGCCCCTCGACCGCCCCCTCCGCGGGGACGGGATCGGTGCGAGGGTTACGGGACGACGCGGAGCTGGTCGTCGGGTAACTTCGTGGTCCCGACAGCTTTATCGCGAGCGCATCTCACCCCCCCCCCCTTTCCCCTGCCTCGCGCGTTACTCGCTCCGCGACGTTCTGCCTCGCGTGAGTTTCTGTCTCCCCACACCCACGCCCGAATCCTTCAACCCTAAACCTTTCTCCACCTACTCCTCCGCATCCCCTGCTCGGGAATTTATGAGGCGAACGCGGGTGGGGCAAAAAAAAAACACCCGGAAAGACCCCGGCGCGGATGCGGGGGGTTGGGCGCGAAGAGCCGAGAACGAGAGAGGCGAGTGGCTTATTGTTGGAATTGCAAAACTGCGTCCGGCCGCGGGACGGCTGGGAACTCGTATTTACGAGGCAGAGTGGCTGGGGAGCGGGAAGCGCTCGCGTTCCGCGAGCTTTTATCCTTTTATGCACGCAGCGCCGATGGCGGGAGAAGAGAAAGCGAGAGAAGGGCGCGAGCGCGTTAGCGCGAGGAATTACGAGGCGTCTTCGCATCTGCTCTTCCTTTTTCCTTGCTTTTGTCCCTTTTTCTTGGCTTTTTTTTTCTGTCTCAAAAGCACCGGCCCCTGTCAAGCCGACCGCGCGCGACGTTTGTTTTCGCCGGCGCTGTCTCGCGCGTCTCGTTGGCGCGCTCGCCTCTCCTGTTTTCTTCTCTTTCGGCCCTTTAGACGGGCGGCGAGGAGCGTTTGATTGTCGCTCCAAAGGGGGACTGCGCCGCTGGGTTACATTACGGCTGCGACGTATATACGAGACCCTGGCCTGTTTTGCTATTAACTCTTGTGAAATAATTGGGCTCGTAGCTTCTGCCGTACACGTGTGCGAGCATACAATTCTCTCCCCGTTTCTGCTCTGATTACGTTTTATTACGCGTGTGTAATTTAACCGATGCTCTGCTTTGCCCTGGGATTCTTTGAAATAGACGCGACGCGACGCACTCAATCACGCTCTCGTACGTTTCTAAACGGAAACAATCTTTTTTTGTTTTTTTAGTTTTCTCTGTTTTACATTTTTAGCGAGAAGGAATTGCAAAGGTCTTCGAAAGAAGGATTAATGAATGCTTCGATCGCTACCATGTAAGACCGATAAATTCAGTAACGCACGGTTCAGTTGCACCGCGCGTATTCTCTGTAAATGCTAATTGAGACTTATCGAGTATTTGCTACTACAACGCTGTAAACTTAATTAACAAGCGGCACGGATAAAATTAATTCGAGCGTCCTGCCTGATGCGATGAACGATCGCGGTGAGAGAATGCACTTCCTCGAAGCGAAAATCGACGAGGCAAGAAAAATAATGCAAACAAACGAAAAGTCAAACTTGAAGTCTTTCGAGCGGAAACGTCGGAAAAAAGTTTACCCTGCGCTTTCCGCGATACGATTCGCTTGCTCGCACCCCTCGCCCCCCCCGCCCCCGATCCTCACTGCTTTGACAAAGCAAACGGCCGCGCGCGCCTCTTTGAGTCCAAACAAATCCTCGGCAATATTCCTCTCCAAGCCTCGAATAAACTTCGAGTAAGCGCTCGGGGGGTGGGAGAGTGGGGGGGGAGGGCCGACCATTTCTTCTTATCGAGAGCGCAAAATCTTTCTCTTTCTCTCCCCGTCTTCCGTTGACTTGCGAATCGCGTCAAAACTTCGCCCGCCCAATCTTCGGCTCGCGATCTCGCGGTTCTTGACTTTGCACGCAATTTTCACGCGGCGCAATGTAACCGCGAAACGACAGGCACGCGCGCATATTATATATATATATATATATATATATATATATATATATATATATATTAATGCATCTATACGAGCAATTACACAGCCACAGAGAAATATAAAGGGCAGAGCGGAGAGGAGGCGCTGAGGAGTTTCTGGAGATTGCATTTGCATCAGCGCGACGGAAGCGGGCGCACAGCCCGGCGGCGGCGGTGGCGGTGTTTACACACGAGGACGAGGACGAGGCGACCGAGGACGCGCGCGGCAGCGCGCGTACGCCGAGCGGCTTCGGAAGTTCGCGATACGCAAGCCGAGTTTACACACCGCGAGCGAGTACGCTCCGGAGGATTTCGGCTGGGTAATGGCGAGAGAATTACCTTCGGCGCGTTCACGGAGGCTTTGTGGACTTTATTAATTATGACGCGAAAAAGGTTGGGGGCGGGGGAGAGTAATGATTTGGAAAAACACACGGGAAGAAGGCGAAGAGAGAGAGAGAGAGAGAGAGAGAGAGAGAGACAGAGAGAGAGAGAGCTTTTAGTTTTACGGTCGGATGAGCTGGGAAAGTTTTGGTTATCGGTCAACGATTCGTTGTGGAAAATGTAAACCAAAGAGTGGGATTATGTCACGAACTGGGTGATTATGATTAATGCTTAAAGGCTTAGGTTGCCAGTTCTGCTGTTCTATATGTATTTGTTGCTGAAACGAAAATTACAAATTGTGAGATGTATTATTAAAGTATGAAGTTGGGATTTTATAAAAGTCGAAAAGCTGTGCATATGAAGTATAACTGTGTAAATTCAGTCGATTCGTGTAACGAGACTAGTCCAGTCAGGTTATATATATATATATATATATATATATATATATATATATATATATATATATATATATATAAGGTTTAGATTAAAAAATGAGTTTATCAAGGTGAATGATAAACTCATAAAACTTATGAAGATCTAAATAAATCAAGAATGTTTTAAGTAACTTATTTTAAATATTTGTTTGACATAGTGATAGATGATTTCTTTTACTGTACCAAAAATGTTTCTTTGATTGTAAGTGCAAGCTGAATCTTATCCTTAGTACTCTTAGAGATGATTAAAAAAAAGCACATTACAAAAAAATTACAAAAAAAATATTTCAGATTCTGAAAAACTATCGATACTAGAACTTAGAGTTTCCCTTTTTTTGACTGTTCTTTGTTAAATATAGTTTATTTTTTGCTGTATAAAATAGTAATTAATAAAAAATCTTGTACAACTTATATTTCTCAGTACAACATTAGAAAATAGAGAAAAATATTATTTCTGAAGAAATAGTATTTGATAGTATTGAATGAATAATAAATATGATGTAGAAATATCACTAGTTTATTTATATACATATTATACAAAGTATTATTTGAAATTCATATTTTCTAACGGATAGCGTGCACTGTAAAATCATTTACTACCTTTATTCTAGATAGAAAAAACTGCCATTAAACTCTTGCGTTGTTATATTTTCTTTTATTAAATTGCGTATTTTAAGAAATCAAATCGAAAAATATACTTTGGTTTTCATCACATCTCTTCAAAATCTCATTATCAATTTGCATGAGACGAATTATACGCTTATTTTCAAATTTTCTCCACATGAATTTTTAGCTTCTTCTCCCTCATAGATTAACAATTTCATTGGCATTCGGTCTGAAATATAGAACGCTTAAAATGTCGGTTTAAATTGCTTTCTACATTAGGGTAGGACAGGATCCCTACAGCTCAAAGCTAATTAATGTAATGCTCCGTACACACACACACACACGCAGACACACACATGTATATATACGGGCTCTTAGCGTATTAATTTGATTCCCTTCGTAAAATTAATCATGCGGATACAAAAAGAAAATAAATAAATTACCCCATCGTTTGTATGTAATTTACAATTTAAAAAAGACGGAACGTCTCTCGATGAAGAATATCTTATAGTAAATAAATTCTATTTTAAGCAAATGCCCCACGAGTATGGCTGGCGATCCAAGTAAATAATCTACTTATCCTCCCCGCCCACCCCCTCTTTACACTTAATCTCCTCCACTGGATTCTATTATTTATTCATAAGGTGACTCTTAATCGTGTATTTTGATTTATTTTCTTTTTTTAATTCTTAATTGGCTTTTAAAACGAATCGACCGGAGACGGCGATCCGTTGTGTATTTTTCACGAATAAATACGTTACTTTTCCATTCTGTTGGAAATGAGAATTAATGCCGTAGAGTTAAAATACTCTAATTTTCCAAAATCGACCAGTCGTTCCCGATCCTCGTCTTTCATCGTGAAAAATTATCCCGTTCACCGTAATTCACTCCAAAATCAGATAAAAAGAATTGGGGACGTTGTCTTTTCTTGCACCCCTCTCTCTGTCTCATTCTCTCTTTTATTATTATTATTACTGTTAATTATTATCATTGGCAATAAGAGCCAGCCAGAGTTTTGCGCATCGACTTCAATAAATAATTCAACAGATCAATTCCCTCTACCTCTCTCTTTCTTTCTCTCATTCGCTCGCTTGCTCTCTCTCTCTCTCTCTCTCTCTCTCTCCCTACCTGTGTATCATTTTTAAAAATTCTCCGTCTACCCATATTTATAAACTTATCATCTACATATAGATGATATCATAAATTATTGTATTGGAATGTCTAACGAACAAGCTATTCTTATACAGATAAACTCTCAATTTGTCTTTACGATCAATATTTCGAAGGCGCAAGAGATTGATTTGTCATACGCAAATTCTTATAAAATACTTACGTTTGCGCCCACTGCTATTATGGTATATTAATAATTCGTTGATGCACATTCGACCTTAGCAGCTGCAAAAGAAATTTAATGTTTATTAAAACGTTCATATTGCTGTATCTCGATTACTGAGTTGACCTTTTTGTTTATACACTTATTTAACTGTAATTTTATAATTTTTTGCTGTATATATATATATATATATATATATATATATATATATATATATATAACATAGACGATTTGTGATATCATTATAGTATTTTTAGTTTTACACATTGAGGATACTACTAAGCTTACTACACTAGGAAGCAGCATAATACACGATTGTACTATTTTATATATATACACAAGTTTATATATATGTATAATCCACGTATAACATTGTCATTTATTTTATATTTTCCTGATAATTTTTTCTTTGTATTTTACATACTTTGCTTTATTTTATACTGTTTGAATATGAATGCAAGTATCTGAATCTATCTATGGGTCAACTGGAAGAAACGTTCCAATAATTCGTATGTTCTAAAGAATCTGATTATTGTCAATTACTAATGATAAAAAGAGAAAAACTGTTAAATAAAAATTATATATTTCGAAACGAAAAGAAAAAAATAAATACGCGCCATTGTACGTATAAAATTAATCGATTATAAAATTGTATACAATCTAGAATAACAAGTAATCTCTACATATACGCAAATCCCGCCTATAATAACAAGTAGATCATCCGAGTAAATATTCGATACACTTGGCTTTCGATAGGATTTCGTGGAGGGACGAATATAAATCGTTACCATAACGCAGCGAAAGAAAACGCGAGCTTACAACGTATTGATTCGTGTCCCGCTGTATATGGAGATCTTTCGACGAAGGAAACCCTAAGAAGCTCAGAATCGCTTTTAGATGAGGTCAACGATAATCGTCGCGAGGCAGATGGTATTAGGATCGAGGCGATCTTGAGAAGATTTTGTACACGGGCGTGATATCCTCGGTTTTTTTTTTGTAGTCCTGCAATTGGGGCTAGTGAGAAATCAATGGAGTTTTTTTTTTACGACAGCGTATGCGAGGAATATCCGAGCAGCAATGCAAACGGGGAAAGAAAAGTGATTGCACTAGGAGCATTTTCCCTGTACTAGAATAGGTAATCCAGAATTTTTATTTGCAGCGATCGATTAAGACTGCATTCTGTCTCCACAATGTTGACGTATTTCTATGTCTCCCAATCTGTTCTTCGTTGCAATCCAGAAAAGCCTAACCAGATAGCTCGCATCTTATCCTGGCGTATTATTGTCAGCAGAATTATCCTTACGCATTTCGCGCACCGTCGCGCGTTCATCTGAAACACAAGTTGAAAAAATGAATTATCATCTTATATCCAGTTATAAATTATTTGCATAATTTTTCAGATTAGATGGGGCATCGTTTAATATAGATAGCATAATGTAATGGACCTAATGTAGTGCATAAATGACAACCCAAGTTCACAACATCAATTGCCAACATTGTTCAGACATCCATACCACTTTCTTTTTGAAGATAAGACTCTGATTTATTCAGTGAGAAGCAATTGCCATGCCAAAAGCACGACTAAAATCAACTGCAATCGATAAAGTAAATAATTCAGATATTAATCAGTTCCTCTATTAATATGATCATTGGTCTTCCTAATAAAATACGTTACCAACCTTAAATGACAAGTCTCGAGCACTTCGCAATTCTCTAAACAAGAGCACATATAACAAATATGTCCAGATACAAAGCAGTATGGGTGTGGGGCAGAAAAAAATACCCCCTCCCCTTTCTGCAAAACATCGAAGCATCTCCGGGAGCTAATCTGCAATTCTCCCTACCGCTCGGCACCTCCAAAAATGACTGTTATACGCCCCATATTTTATCCGTCGTGAAAGGGGCATGCGCGCAAAGAATTCCTTATATATATATATATATATATATATATATATATATACATATATATATGTATATATGTATATATACACGTGTTTCGGGCGTGCGAGGAACTTCCGTTAAATTAGTTTTCCCCGGAAATGGATGGCGCCCGCGCGGGCGGGCGAGCGCGCGCGAATGCTCGCAGCCTCTGAGAAACACATCAAAGCGCCCCCTCCCTGCCGGTACCACCCCCCACTCCCCGCACCGTTCGACCCACCCGCCGCCGGTCTCGTTCTCGCGCCCGGACGCTTTGTCTACGTCCCTGCTGCTGTTGCTGCCGCTACGCCGCCGTCCGTATTTCCGTTATAGAGGAGGGGGAGACAGAGAGAGAGAGAGAGAGAGAGAGAGAGGGGGGTCGACAGAATCCTCGCCTTAGTTCTTTCACCGTCGTCAACTCTCTCGGACGAGCGTATTATCGAATTATCCTGGGGCGCGCCTCTCTATCCCGGCACCCTATCCTCTTATTCCAACGGCAGTAGAGGGCTTGATACTTTTATAGAGGCCGAGCGTGTTTTCTCACTTTTTCTTTTTCCCTCCCCTCTCTCTTTCTCTTTCTCTCTCTTTCCCTTTTTTTAACGTTCTCCTGAACGCGCGAAGAGAGGGAAAGCGAGAACATGGGTTGCGGGGTGGGGGGGGGCGTGGAAATTGATTTTACGTCAGTGTTATATAACCAGCGGAACGCGCGGCGCTCCTTGCTCCAGCCGCGGCTTATACGCGTTGAATGTACTTTTGATAAAGCCGATACTGGATTTTCGAAATCACTTTAAAAGCCCTTTGTTGCGTAGAACGGGAGTGGGAGGGGAAGGGGAAGAGGACGAGATGCTGCAGGGAAGCTCCCGGCCAACGCCTTCGACCGCGTGCAGGCAGGCAAATACGTATACCCTTCCCTATCCCGTTCCTGCCGAAGGTGCCACGCTATGCGGGCGTGCTGCCGTCGTCAACCGTTAAAGATGGTTCAATTTGCATCAACTTCAGGGATTATTTATTCATGGCGGATGACAGATTGTAATTTTGTATAGTATATATATATATATATGTATATATATATATATATATATATATAATATTAAAAATATCTTTAGCCCTTCTTTCAGGAGGTAGTCCAGTCCATGGTTTCGCGGGACATATAACTGCGGATATTTCTTAGCAAATACAGATCGGAGGGCGGATTTAAGCAAGAGAATATCAAGCGGGCGGCTTGGCTTTGAATTGAATCAAGTGTACTGATTTTGAATTTAACCCCCTCTTTTCATTCTCCACCCCACAGAATTGGGGAATGCTAAATATGCCTGAATTTTTCAACGCGCTCCGAGCGATAATCCTCTTGTTATAGAAGCACGTGTTCGTGGAGGAATTTTATTCTTGTTTCTATATTCACGAGATAATTCGGGATATGGAAATACTTTAATATTTTTCAAATAAATCGAAACTTTTGACATTACTTCTGCTTATATCTTAGCACATGCATTACATTTAATTTATTTAATTACACATCCCCTTAAATAATAAAATTGCATTTACGAGAGAATTAAGCTGAAAAAAAATTAATTAAAAGAGTTGCAGAGAAAGTAGAGAAGAAACGTAAAACTTACATTTCAACAGAAAAATTTCATTAATTTCGCTTTAAATTACATCATTTGTTGAAAAAAAAAAACAAAAAAAAAACAATAATATTCCGTTGAATTTAATCATAACTATTCCTCAGTCTCCAAGCTCTGCGGAGAATATGTGCACAAAAAAAGGGGTGGGCGGGAAGAAAGATTGTTAAAGTTTTCGAATAAAAGTTTTTACGATTACTATTATTTTATAAATGAAGTAAAATAAAATTATATTTACCGAATTCCAACGAAAATAAAAGAAAAAGCGCCGACGGATATATAGAGAAGTAGAAGGTAGGACGGGGAGAGGAAGTGGAGAACTCATTCAAAGTATTTTTAATTGAGGATTCCAATTAATCAGAATTTAAAGAAACAGGTTAAACTTAAAACTTTTGCTCGCGGGATACCTCTTTCGTAATGCATATAACGTAGCTTTAATTAAAAAAGTATTTTGCCAAAGCTCCTGATAGACCAACTAGGTGGGGGAACGTAACCTCCTTCCGAATTACAAATACAAGATATATATATATATATATATATATATATATATATATATATATGTGTGTGTGTGTACATTTGCGAACACAGTAATTAAATACACACGAACGTACCCTTCATACTTTCCGCCGAAGATTCAGGGGCATGGGAGGAAAGCATCGATTAAAATGAAAATAAAACAAAAAAAAAAAAACCAAAAAAATAACAAGCGAAAGCAAATCTCTCAGTTTGGCACCTCTGGCTTCAGTTGTAATCGGCGACGAATGATTTAATTCACGTACGCGTGTACGGTGCAACAACCGAAACGTGGCTAACTCGATTAATAAAGATAGGCGCACTCGGTTCTCTCTCTATATGTATATATATATATATATATATATATATATATATATATATATATATATAACCTCGTTGATGCCTAATTTCTTCACTCGCCTCACGCGCACCGTTGCCCGGCACGCGCGTACGCTCGAAATTCGACGTGACATTCGATTCCGCGAGCGGCCCCATCCGTCCAGCGCTCGCTCGCGCGCATTTCGCGGTCCGAGCGCTCGTCGACTGTAGCGGATTTCCGATTAAAAGTCATCATGCGGCACACGCGCGGCGACAATTATGCGTGATCTGTCGATGGGTAAATCAAACGATTTTCTCACATAGTCATTTATTGGATAAACAGCAGGATGTTCGTTTTTTTTTCTCTTTTTGAAATCTGTCGATCGGATGTAGCTTCGCGCGAATAAATCGGCACGAGCGCCGGGCTGTTTGCGAGGTATATATATGTGTGTGCGTGTGCGTGTGTGTGTGTGTAGTTGAGTAATTCAATTTCTTCAATCATTTCGCAAAGAAGAAGGCGAAGAAAGTGAGGAGAGAACCCGACTGCGGAAACGACCCGCCGCGGATTTCTATTTGCCGTAATGCTTATTTGCGCTGTGTTTACTCGATTTACACTGCGGAGTTGGACGATTTCTTTTTTAGCGAAAAGCTGAGGAATAGGGTAAAGGGGGGAGGGGAGTGGCACTGCAACGGAAAAATAGCGTAAATCAAATCTAAAGTTTTTACGGATAATTCAAATCGAAATGTTCCTCGTTCCTCAATGAATATACTACCGCGATTAACCTGTACTTGAAATGTCTATTGGTTCTAGTAAATTTAGGGATATTTCTATTAAATCACTTGAATTTATTGATTTCGTTAAGAGAATCACCAATTTATAAAAAGTATGGTATGATCAACTTTACGGATTTGAATTAAATTAAACGTAAATTATGAATTCGTTAATGAATAGAATTCCGTAATAGGCAACATATCGTGCCGACGCCGAAATATGACAATGTCTTTAGGAATATGCGTAACCAAATAATTTTGAATAATTTAATTTTCCTGGATACTAATATTCGTAAATTACACTGAACAAGGATGGGCTATAACGCGACGTTCTCATAGATAGATAGATTGGGAGTTAAATTATCGGCTGTTTCTTTCATTTTCAAATATTTCACCGTGTGACTTAACGAATGACTTCAAACGCGCTTTATTTATCGCCCGAGCCTTTCCGCGAAAATTAAACGCTCAAGAAACGTCCTGGAACGCGCTTGACCTCATTTGCGTTTTTGTTATTCTTAATTTCATGTTATCCTGATTCATTCTTCGATAAACACATTTATTTAAAGGCCATTTAAAGTGTCCCTCAACCAACGGCGTCATTCGCTTTCGTCAATTACGAGAAATCCCGTTCTTTCATCGCATTCTTTCAATTATTTCAATTGAAGACATTCACAGGGCAGGCAATCCAATTAGACATTTTGTACTGGAATATATTGAATCGTTATTGAAATTAAAAATGAATCTTTTTTATTTTTACATAATTAATATTAATTTTCAAAAATGAAATTATTATTATCAGTTCTTTGATAATATGGCTTGCATTATTATTCTCTTATGCATCCTCGAATTATTACATGACAACAAAATTAAATTATTATTTCGTAAAACAAACAAAGCTCCGATAATGTACAAAGGAAAATTAAATTCTTCTCTGCGATTATAACAAATTCAATATAAATATGTACGTAGTTGAAACAATCTAATAATTTTGCAATAAATTATATGGCCATAGGCAATTCTTGACCTTTGTATTAGATTTCACCAAATACTTGGCAAGCCGATACAAATTTATTATTTTCATTAGGTTAACGCATGAAGCTATTTTTCTAGTAATGAATAAAATTAATTGCATAAATCATTGAGAAAACAAGCAATGCATCTTTTAGCGAGCCAGTATAAGGCTCTGTCTTTAAAAAAAAATTCTCTAGGATGGAATCTTTCATAATGCAAAGGAGAATTATTGCTGATTATATATAGCAATGCTAACTCGATTTTCTCAGATAATCCAAAAAATGAAAATCGCGCCAATCGCAGAAACTAAGCAAATTGAATCTGTAAATGACCAATGGAAATTGAGTTATTACGATTCATGCCTTATTGGGAAAGAGTATGGTTGATGTATTCTACCACGGCTAAAATCATTCGGGAATCGTGCTAATAATAATAGCAATAAGTTTGCGTCAGTGCCAAAATAGACTTTGCATCTGAAAACGGATTCTCGTTCGCTTGCTTTGACAGTTTCAACTCCGGAAATAAGCTGCTGAATAAATTGCGGGAAAATATTACCTGACAGCTTAACTAACCCGACGTAATTCCGTGGAAAATTTTGCGAATACAAAGTCCCGGCAGCTCGCTGGCTTTTAAAAATAAATTACTACTTTGGGCTAGGTAGAGGTCGTTGCACCCTTTTTTGTTAGCTTAAATGACCCTTTTATTATATATACAAGGATCAATTATTCTTTCGGTACTGTCGTGTTTATTCTCGACAACATTTTTTTTTGTTTTTTACATTCCTATTCGTCGAATCGTATTAAAACGCCGTGCTTATAATCCCATTTAAATTGCTCGCCGTTACAACGTGAAATATGGGCGTTTCCAGCTGCGCGCCAGCGACCAAAAGAGCGCGTATCACGATCCAGATTATCATCCGGTGAACGTGATCATGATTGGTAACCTCGGGATTCGTCAAAAAAAAAAAAAATAAATAAATTAAAAAATAAATAAATAAAACGCGCACCTCGCGTAATCGTACGATAAAAGTCGTCGATTAATAACCAGGAAGAATAAATCATTATCTTTCATGATAGAGAGCATGCTGGGCGTAACAATTACACAAGCCTGACAAAAATTTGGCAAAAACATTTTATCGGGCAATCGACCAAAGATTTATATCGACGCGCTGAATTCAGGCTCAAAATGTCTCTGGAAATTCATCTTTTATCGATATTCTAATCTAAGTATACAAAAAAAACGAATTTTGTATATATTGGAGGTAATGTATAGTTGTTATGTTTTGTTCTCAAAAAAAAATTTGAATGAAAGTATATGTGCTAAAGATAAAAAGGGTGAAATAAAAAGTCCATTTTCGAGGTATTTAGGTCGCCTAATTTTCATGACATGTCTCTTATAGATATAGTAGATACTCCAGTTATCCAGCCCATAACTAAATGTATCGTTCTTTGTTGCACTGTTAAAAGTGTTTGGAACGAACAGTTTCTTACAGACTTTCCACTCTTTCCACAGTTTCGCTTATAGCCATTTAAAAAAAAAAAAAGAAACATCAAAAAAATTCCCGATGCTGTATAATATCAAATAGAGGCTATAACCATATTTATTGTACTGTTAGATTAGAATGTTTAAGATAGAAAAATCTCGAGAGGATTTGTGATCCTGAATTGTGATACTTATAAAACTTTTCGTTTGCCTGATGTACGAATTTTTTTCTTTTCATTAATAAAATCTGTCGGTAACAATGTCTGATCCAATCGCACCGCCAATTTTCACATGGATTCTGTTTAGCAAAAAGTTAAAAAAAAGATACAGCAGTCTCGTTTCTCTACAAAGTAACCCTATAAGATCTCGCGTGCGTTTTGCCGCTTCAATAAAACATACGCGAATAAAATATACAGCGAGGAGCTTGAAAAGCCGACAGATGACTCGGTTATCTATATACCTACAGGGTTATCTAAATACCTACTCGATATACCTACAGGAAGAGAGTGAGAGAGAGAGAGATAGAGGGATAGAGAGGGATATAAGTCACGGGCGAAGGGTGAGGTGGTAGGAAATTTCTTTTTCCCCCGTATATACACAATCGTATTATATCCCCGAGTGCCACTTTCCCTCCATTGTTACCGCGATTTCAGGCAAGTTCGGGCGGGGTCATCACACCGGCACCGAATATACTCGTTCATTCGAAGCCAGTCCGAGCGCCTCCTTCACACAATAGGGGAAAATCGTTTATTACCAACTGCGGTACAGCGCGCGCATGCTCTCCGCGGCAATAAAGGTTAACGCGCGCTTCCAGCGCCTGCTCCAATCGGATCTATTGCGCGGTCCCAGAATTTTCTCGAGCCTCGTGCCTATTCTTTCGACGTAGATGAAAGCCTAGCCTCCCCCCGGGCCCACTCCAGCCCACCTCTGGCGACCCCCACCCCCTCTCTCCCTCCCTCGGCCTCTGACGTGCACGAAGGCGCTTAGTTATAATTCGCCCCGTGGCGCGAGCGAGCGAGCTCGAGAAGGCCGTGCGCCGGCAGGCATAACGGCGTTAATTAAGCGACGCGCCCACGACGCGATAAGATCGTGTACACGAGGGCGACGCGCAAGCCCGCGGGCGGCGTTTTGGAACAGCTGCGCGCGTGCGCGCGCGCCCGCATTGGGCGCAGCTGCTGGAAGTATGCCTTTTGACGACGACGCGATTCCTGATGCCAGGCGGCCGGGAATTATTGGCTCGTGCCCGCGCACTTGATTGGTTATATACACACATATATATATATATATATATATATATATATATATATATATATATATATATAGTTTAAATATTTGAAATATCATAACGCGCGATGCGCTCATGCAAGGAGGAAGGGAATATCCGTACTTTATTATTTATCTTTCTGTTTCTCAACGGGTCTCCATATATACGGGCCCATATAACAAACGATCGCGCTAACGTGTATATAT
Organism: Sycobia sp. Sy_11; assembly: GCA_018907035.1. NCBI lineage: Eukaryota > Metazoa > Arthropoda > Insecta > Hymenoptera > Epichrysomallidae > Sycobia > Sycobia sp. Sy_11. Next base: position 4,504,666 of record JACCIC010000014.1, read on the forward strand.
ATATATATATATATATATATATATATATATATATAGAGAGAGAGAGAGAGAGAGAGAGCACCGCGGGAGTAAAATTGCATTGTTCCGTTGCCTCCGTGCTCGTCCCGTAGAAGCAGTTAAAATCTCGGTTTCTCGGGAACGCTCGAACATATACGTATATACGTATGCCGTCGGTTGCGCTGGCTAGTGGCAGTGGTGAGGGGCTGGAGGGCAGGGGTATAGGAACGATTCTGGCTCCCAATAGCGCATGAATTGTGGCTCGATTTCGGAGCCGCGATTAATAACCTGTATCTTGACGCACTCACCATAACCACCCCCGTACCTACCCTCGCAAGATTTATCATTGGGGCATTCGAGTTGCGTTAAATTTACAGGATATGAAAATACGCTTTATTTCGTTACTTTAATAATCGTGGAGTTTATATCGCTTGATATACTTTAATCTTCAATGGGAAGTATTTAGTTGATATTTAGAATGGAGGAAATAAGCAGAAGCACACTCTGAAGCTGATCAATCGCTGAAGTCCATCAGATCAACGCTTTATCGATCGTAATGTTATCGAATCCAAAAATTTAAAAAACAAAACTTTATGCAATCGCTTACGTATATCTCGACATTATACATAAAGGCTTTATGTACGCAATATGATAAATTTGCTTGTGCAGCAAATTTGAATTCTTAAGTAGAACAATCCGCGTGTGGCCAGACGACTCATAAGACAGGTACGACTCTGTACGTGGTAGATCATAATTAAGTTTGCAGTTTCATCGCTAGATTAATTAATTTCGGCGGGTGCTGTTATTATTAGAAATTTTCATTATTCACAGCTAGATTTCGATGAAAATGCAACTCATCGGGAAAAATCCATTCTTCAAGATAACATCCTAGATATATATATATATATATATATACGTGTATATCATTAATCTCCCCTTTGCATTTGTCATTATTGATTTTCAAGTTGACGCTCGACAGAGACTCCCGAGATACAAGACATTTTTACACAATGCCGTAGATAGGAAATCCATTAGCCGGGGCCGATGTCAAGCCGTTGCAGCGGCGGCATCGAGAACAGGCAGAAGCTCCTGTTAAATTAAGCAATGAAAATTTCAGGGAAAATATCGAATACGATTTTATTTAATTTAAAGTATCGGTCAAGAATAAAAGATACAAGGTAAATTGTTCGGGGTCGCGTTTAGTCGTTAATTTTTTTAATTATTCTTATATTTCAAATAATAGATTAACTCTCGCGTGTTGTATGATGTCTAATAACTCGCGGATGATTTTAATGAATTGTGCAATGAATTGAAATATATATTTAAACATTTTAATAAAATTTCATTGATTTTTTTCTTTAATTATTTCATTAGAATCATTTTTCATTTATTTATTATATCATAGTATATTTCCACTGAACGTTAAAATAGAGAGCTATTTTTGTCAATATAATGTTAAATAAATTAATACAAACGTCTTTTACGTGCAATTCCAATGAATAAGATCTGAACGGGTCTGTTACGCTAAATAAAACTGACAATTATCCTGTAAAATCTAGCGAAATTTGTCACATCGCGCTATTTTAGCCGCATTGCCATGGAACAGCGTTGAGCCATGTTTCTCGTCGCGAAACATCGGGTAATTTACAGTTAATAAACACCAGGTGCTTCAGGCTGCGCTGCCCGACACTCCCAACTATACCACTCGTAAATTTTTGAGCGAGTACCCGTTATAAATGGAACGAGCCCAGCCAGTTCTTGAACTTATATCGAAATTCTCTCAAGTAGCGCGATTCGTCTTCTTTTTTTTCTTTTTTTTTTGTAGCTCATGAATATTGAGAAAGAAAATTTCCAAAATTTCCAAAATCTCCGAGTTTTCTGAATTTTTTAGATTATGCGCAAGCTTTCGGATACCAGAGCCTCGAAAGTTACCTTTGCATAGGAATTTGAAATTTCTTGAGAAAAAAAAGTAAGAAAATCGATTAAGTACATTGCCTGCATACCCAATCGTATTTAAAGTATCGAAAAAGTTAAAAAATAGAACTGAGAGATCTATTATGTAAATATTGAATCTCCGATTATTTAAATTATCCTTGCAAAATCAGATGCCAAAATAGATACGAATGAAATTATTCTTCAATTAAATAACGAAAAAAACAGGTTTTGCAACGAACAATGTAAAATATTTGTATTAAAAAATTTCAAATATTAAATTTAACCAATTTCAACTTTTATTTTCTATTCGCAGTGTGAGTCCACGCGGTGGTCCGGAAGTCAAATGAATTTTTTCGAACGGCGAACCTTGATATTTTAATCTCGAAAAAATTTACCTGGTCCGAAGTACGCCGACACGATGTCGGCTCGGTGGCTAACGACGTCCCTGTACGACTTTGTTAGATATTCTCTGCCACTTTGTTTCCCCAACTCTCTCTCTCTCTCTCTCTCTCTCTCTCTTCCTCTCTCTCTTTGCACGTATATATCCATCTATCTATCTATCTATCTATCTATCTATCTATCTATATCCCTCTCCGAGCTTTTACACATCCAGCCGGTGGGATCAGAATTACAAAGGGTCGGTGGCTCGGCCCGGAATAGCGGTAGTTCTCTATTCCATATATATATATATATATATATATATATATATATATATATATATATATATATATATATACATAAAAGCTTACAGATTTAACTTTTATGTAATCCCCGGGGATTATTTTGATAACTATAATTATTATTATTTCTATAGCTATAATGTTTGCCTACTACCTGTTTAGAAGCCGGAAGGGATTTACCAATTCAGGAATAATTCTGTTGGAATAATTCTATTGATTGGAAACGTATTTTTTAATTTAATGTATAGAATATAATTTTATTCATTTATTTCTATAATTTATTTATTTATTTATTTATTTATTGTTACAAATAATAAGAATTTTTTTCCTTTGTTTTATCATAAAGTTAGCACTTTTAATAACTTTTCTTTTACACCATTTTCATTATATAAACCTTCAAAAATCATTTTTTATTACCAATTATTTCTTGATAGCTCTAGCTTATTTATTACATATAAAAATATTATGACCAGGCTTATTTAATATTTTTATCAAAATAACTAGTAATGAAAATATTCTGAAGTTTTAGAAATAATATTAAGAAAAAAGAATATTGTATTATTATAAGGTACATATATAATAAGCTTTAATTTCAGTTGAGAAATTTCGAAAAATTTTTATAATTCGCAAACATTTATTTTTATGATAAATTCGAATATTATCTCAAATATCTTCCGTATCGGATAGATAATTAAAATATTAAAACATGATATCTTGTTATCATAATCTCTGTGTCCGAATTGCGTAAGGTAGATAGACGTATGGAAGATTGATTTATTGAGTATGGACCGGTGGTTCACTATAATCTACACATTTATACAATCAAAATAGAAAATACAAAATCTATTCATATATAGCAATTCGATATAAACCTTTCTCGATGTTTCAAACATATAATTAGACTATACATCTAATTATATTTTTATTAAATAATCAAAATTGAAATAAACGAAATAATAGCATTTGAAGTAGTTAAACTAATTGGACATATTCATATCTATAAATTGTACTTGATAAATTATTGCTATTATTACACTGTTATAAACAAATGCTGCCAATTGAAATCCTTGATAGTATTTAACAAGTGTATATGAATTTGATTGAAATCCGCTTACGAAACGTGAACTGTCGATAATTAAATAAAAGTTCTGACAAGCATTTGGTTTTCTTAAATTTATATAGAACTAATTACTCGTAAGTATCTGTTAAATTAAAAATCTTTAATTAACTTCAAAGTTACCTAAGAACGACAATGTTTTTTTTCTAGTAAATCAAAAACTAGTAAGTTTTATAAAATCACGAATATTTTAATGAAAAATAGTCGCGTTCGATTTTGTTTTCAGATTGAATTCCAAAATAATATTTTTCCCGACCTTTCCTTTCAATTTAACACTGCCAATTTGATCTAGAACGTGTATCTGGTCACTTTGATTTCGGATCTGAAATTCCACGCTCCGCTTGTAGAGAGTATATTGGATATTTTAATATTTAAATGCTCTCGAAATGTCAGCGGTTGATAAAAAAAAAAAACAACTATCCAACATTTTGTTGAATTCGAATATCGTTCCTCTTCGTTTCGAAAAACTTGCGTGCATTTTCGTAAATTTAACGAATTTCACTATTGTCAAGAATCTCTTTTATCATCGATTTACATCTTTTATTATTGTAATTCAGCTTCATTTTCGTAGTATTGTAACGGATGATCATTTTGAGCGCAATTTTACGAGCGCGAGAGGGAAAACTGCTCGCAACGTATATAAAAATACGTTCTTGAAAATACGCGTCGGAAAAGTTTTTGCGGAGCTCACATTCCGAAACGTTACGAGTATCAGAAAACTGAAATACACGAATTCATCGATATGGAAACTTTTACGCGACCATCGATCTGTTTATTGTATTGAAATTCGTGCGCGTCGATCGCGCGAACGCAACGATGCCGGCTCTCATCTCACGTGTTCCCCCTTCCACTTCGAGGTAACGAATAAAATAACAATTACTAAAATAGATATATGTAGTTCGGAGATTTAGTGTATAAAGAGGGCAGGGGGTCAAATGTTCCGGGTAAAATCTGAAATAACTTTCCAAAAAAGCATCCCAGAGAAAAATGATCAAAATCAAAGGCCAAAATCAAAATCAAATTCAAAAACAAATATGAACTTCACAATTAGTGCATAATTATAGCCTTGAAGGTTATTACGATAATAAATATAATTGTGGCGTTAAAGTTTCAGAAATATGAATCTCGAAAAAAGCTGGTCTGAACCGTAGTTGTAGGATTTTTTTTGGACATATTGATGGTAATATATAATTCGCACTTGACCGTAATCTTCAAAGTCATTTTAAGGTCAAATCTGTGTCTTCTTTTCAAATAAAATCCGTTATTTTTAACGGTGCAAAATATGGGATTCCATTTGAAGAAAAAAACGAAATTGATCTTAATGTGACCTAGACCATTCGGCTCAATGTCAAATTCACTGCTGCTGTCCTATTAAACCAGAAAAGTCGTCAAACATTGAATTGTCTTCGAGATGCATATTTTTCATTTTATCCAAACGATCCAAGAACTTTTGACACACGCCCAATACTAAATCCCATCGACTGTCTATATATGCATTTGTAATTGTTATAATTGAAAATGTGATAATCTAACGATCGGAAAATCAATAGTTTTTATGCTTCTCATAGTCCTCGAGAGGGGACCATTATAATTACATAAGTGGACGATTAAAAGACTGAAATTTTTCACAGCTCATTCCAAATACCATGGAGGCGTTGAACAAGCAAATGCGAAAGATAACAATGACAGCAACAACAGCAACAACAAAGCCCTTCTCCGCGCGCTCGATTAACTTCGCGGACTGCGCTCGCGCCGGCCATCCACCCGCGCGACCCATCCGAGCGTGGACGACAAACGCGAGCGTTTATCCGAGTCGAAGTTCATACTTTCGAATTGCCAGACTCTGTCTCTCTCTCTCTCTCTCTCTCGCTCTCTCTCGCCGGCAGGGAATTCCTCTAACGACGTTAAACCGCCGGGGCGCGGTGGCTGCTACCCCCTCCCCCCAGGGGTGAGGCGATGTAGCGCTGGCTTTTGTTAACTTCCCTCCTCTCAGGGCCACCCGCGGGAGCGGGCACTAAAACGCAAAATTCGTAGCGAGAGGCGGGTGGTGGAGGGGTGGACGCGCGCCACGGCCACACGTGTGCGCCCTCGACCGAATCATAACAGTTCCGACGTTTTAACCCCGACGCGCGCTGCCGTGGTCTACCAAAAGGGTGAAATGCGATTACGGCTCTGGGCTGCTCTCTGCTGCTCCAGGATTTGTATCTCTCTCTCTCTCTCTCTCTCTCTCTCTCCCTCGTGTAGCTGACCCACACGTATATATGCTGCTCTCTTGCACGGGAGCGGATCCCACTTTTGAGCGCATATACAGGGCAGGAGTATAGAGAGAGAGAGAGAGAGAGAGAGAGGAGAGAGGGGAGGAGGGAAAGAGAGAGGGAGAAAAAAGTGTGGCGATCGAATACCCGGCTGCGTCCCATATCCGTGCGCGCGCTCTCCCGCCTATGTCTGGGTAATCGGACTCGTGCACGTTTCGCAGCCTGTACTTGTACAGTGTGCGCGTGGCCACGTTCGCCTCTGCGCTTGCGCGCGCGGGGTGCAGGACTATTAGAGAGATTCCCGGATCTTAATGCGCCCGAATGGATTGCTCGACCGCAGGCCCACGCGAATTATCGAGTTCGACGCGCGCGGGCGCCAGCCCGGCGCCCCTAAAGTTATTGGGATTTTCAGATATAGGGGGTCGAATTAATTTTAGGTCGAGCTAAACGGCCCGTAGAGCCGCCGGTGCAGCAGCTGGATAGGGGCACGTGGGGCGGGAGGTGAGGGGAAGGACACGAGGCTCGCTCAAACGCGCGGGAAAATAATTGTTTCGAACGGTTAAGCACGCGTTCTTTTTTTCTTGAACTTTTTGTACCTAATCAATATTCATTCGATGGGATTGCGATAAAATGCGCTTTTAATTCTTTTTTTTTTGTTCATTTAATCGGTAGTCCCTAATGAGTGCGAATAATTCACTCGATATTTATTTGGAGGCATATTTCTTTCCCTCGTGAAGAAATTCATTATCGTATATTTATAATTATATTAAAATGAAGCAAAGTTGAATTATTGAGCAATTGACCAATTTCATGATATATTATAAAATCATGATCTCTAAAAGATATAACAAGATAAATTTAACAAATCAGAATTTTATCGGCTTAATGAAGCTTCTCATTCAGGAAAAAACCACTCAGTCCGATTGAGAAGATAAAATATAGGTTCCCGCTGTTCTTTTTGACGATAAAGCCGGATAAGGATAAAAAAATACAATGAAATTAAATCCATCACCTATAATAACCTAGGAAGAACTCTTTTTTTATAATAAAATGAATTTATTTTCCTAAATGTTGATATTTGTTTTCTATGTATTTTTATACTTGTATCGCATATGTTTTATGCATGTATTTAGTACCGATAATTAACAAATGTATGTTCTAAAATTAGGTAAGAAAGGCCAAAACATTGGCCTCTGAAAGTTTTAATGCCCATTTGAGATCTTTTAAAAAACTAATGGTGATTGTATTTTCCCTTTTTAATGGATAATTAATTCTTAGTGTTTAAAATATATATTAATTATCGATTTTTTTCTTCCACAAATTTAATTCCAAAACTTTATTTGCTAATAATAACTATAATATAACAATAAATATACTACTATCTTTTTGAATATAAAGTATTCATATTATAAAAAATGCAAAAAGTGCGCATGTTCTGCATGAAATGTGAAAAATTTTGAAGTCAGTATATACATATATATATATATATATATATATATATATATATATATATAGGCTTCCGTGAGATGGTTAGCCTTAATTGATGCCTAAAGGTACATGATGTAAATGAGTTACAAGTAATTTCATTTCTTACTTTATGCACACAAAAGAGAAGTTTATGAGCCATTTTAAAGAAAAAGGGGGGTAAAAGCGACGCTCGAGATTTTCGCCTGGAAAATTTATGTAAGTCTATACGTTAAATCCATTAAAGGAGAGGGGCTAAATCGCTCAAGTCGCTGCGCCATGATAAGATAAAGGGAACAAAAAGATGGATGAATTTAATAGCTGCCCAGGTGAATTCCTAAGCCGCGCGCTATCGACGAACAGAGCGAGGAAACCCGAGAGGATTTATAATCCGTCGGTTCTTTCAAACTCCACCTTTATACGTACATACATACGTACTATATATATAGCGGGGTCCGAAGCCGTACAATGGGAATCTCGTTGACGCACCAAAAGCTGCGATTTTTCCAATATACGCACGCGCGCGAGTGCGCACGCAACTCACGCATTGAGTGTGTCTATGTATATACTACGATAAAATCAAATCATTGCTTTAGGTCAGTGGTCTATGTAACATTTACATCGTTATTATCTAATGTTAATTTGAATGGCATTGACGAATGGATTGATAATTAGAATTTCGAACGTAACGCTTACCGATAAGGGGTTAAAAACGTATAATCGGGAGTCCGCTAATTATCGTTAAGCTAATAATTTGATAATCGATTAAACGAGCTCTCGGTGTATATAATTCAATTATTCGACAACGAGATGAAAATTCAATAGTACATGTATAAAAGGAGCGAATGCCTAGTACGTGTGGATGTTGAAAGTATTTGTCGAGCTGCTATTAAAACGAAAGGATCGTTGAATTGATGAAATCGTCAATTTCAATTGCGTTAAATCGTTCCAAACTGCAAATTCTCCGAGAGCTCGATAAAAAAAATTTACATTTCTACATTTTTCACAAGCTGTACGTTAAAATAATGCAAATATAGTTATTAATTTTCATGAAATCAAATCGTAAAAACTTTTAAAAATTAAATTTGTACTTGTATCCGCAGTTGTAAATTAAGTTAACAAATATTTTTATCGATCTCACGGTCTTTATACTATAATTTTTATACTGGAATAATAACAGTTAGACTGTTCGTGTTTATTATCACCCTCGTAAAATCTGAAATAAAAATTACGATAAAAAATAGAAATAAATTAAAATCAAAAATAAAAATAAAAAAAGATATAAAAATATAATCAATATGCTTAGTAATGGAAGATCTTATTGACCTCGCGACCTAAAACTTCCCGTATCTTCTTGATGCTTGGTTCGACATTTCGATCCCTTTGATTCATCTTCAGGGAATAAACTGATTGTATTTTCAAGTGAAAACAATGCTTTCACAAAGTAATTTACAATTCTGATTTTCGTGTTAGTTATAGAAATTATTGATTGAAATAACCAAAATATGAAGAAAAAAAAGTACAAAAAAAAAATAAAATTTTCATTTTCATTTTAATTTTCCTATATTAAAAATGCTTTAGAACGAATTTTTATCATTTTAATATAATATAACTTTTATCGTTTTAAAGTAATCAGTTATAATATTTTTTATAGTCTTGGCTAGTTTCAGTCCATTTTCTATCTTATTTTTATACCAATTCTATATAGATGATCTTATTTACTTCGATAAAAGTAAGAAGCTACCATCCAAAAATTTTGATCGAGCAGCCATAACTATTTTTGTTGGTTAAAATATACTGAATTCGATGGAATAATTATTTTATTTATATTTTGAGCAAAATGAAAAGTTAGTGAATTTTAGAAGTTTTGTACGCTTTATACACGCTATTATGAAAAACTAATAAGACACAGGTCAAAAGTAACTTTTGTGAAGCAATAAAAAAGTGTTGATCAATACAGAACTATAATTGAAAATATCTAATCTTTTGTTTTTAGCGTATAGTATTCAAATTATTTCATTTCGTGAAAAGCAAAAAATAATATTAAGATAAGAAAAAAATATACGAAACCAAAAGTAGTCATCTATTTCACTGTACTCTTGTCTATTTATATATACAACTATAAACTTTTGAGAATGAATCAAATCGATTCCAATTTACAATGTATCGAAAAATTTTCTAAACAGATACTAAATATTAACACCAGAATGTAAATAAATAATCAAATAAAACAAAGGAAATAATATAGGCGTATTTCGCATCCCTGTGTCAATTCAAATTAGGCGCCCGTTTCACGCGCGTCACTTTCATTATACTGAGAGCAATTTCATGCTTCGTAAATCAAGTGTATACGTATGTTCCCTTCCGGAAGGATCGATGGCAGAAAATAATTAAATCCAAATTCAAATAAACCGAAAATTCGGCCTGAACTTTTTCCCGCTTTAAATTCGTTCTTTATCGAGTACAATTGTAAACGTCACGCGGTGACGCTCGCCCGAATGCTCAACAGTTTGACGGGCAAAATTTAACTTGGAGAAATTTTATGCTACTATATCCTCGCCTGTGTTCCAAGTCGTTTGTAAGAGATTTTTTTTAAAGCGGTCATAATTACTGCCGTAGAAGAGATCATCTTTATGCGATGATTGTGTAAAGTAGGAAAATAAATGTCTAGTCGGTGAATTTTCATGTTTTATACTATATTTTCATATAGAAAAATCATAGCATTGAACATATTGCAATGCTTGCCGATTCTAGCTCTACTTATATTATACTGAATGCCGTAAACCATCACTTGGAAGTGGAATTATTTAATTTAAATAAAATAAAAATATTCAACAGTGTTGAGTTTACTAACAATTTAGAATTTAGAAATGTATAAATATTGTGAAATTCATACAGTTCAATTACACATGATACCGATAAGTCCAGACTGATTTATTTCATATTGATATAACGTGGACAACTCGAGTTATAAACGAAAAAACGAAAAATCGATGAAATCGAGACGGAAAGGATATTTTCCAACGTCGCCCAAGAGGCTTATAATACACGGTCGAATATACAGTAAACAAGGTAAACTACAATGCTCTTAATAATACATGATTATATTATACCCCGTATAAAATATCGCAATAACACGCTAAACTTGTTCCGCATCGTGTGCCTCATATACTCCGTAAAATCTACAATCTCCAAAATCTCTCTCACTCTCTCTCTCTCTCTCTCTCTCTCTCTCTCTCTCTCTCTTCTTATATGAAATTCCACATACCGCGTCCGCAAATACCATCTCGCGTGCGCGCAGCCAGGAAACTCCCGATACATGCGCGTACACATACGCGGCTTCGCAATTCGCAAAAAGCGTACAAACGACCCGAGGGGGTCGGTAGCGGGAGGGCAGGAGCGCTCGACCGAACCGCAGCAGCCGGGCTCGGTCGCCGGTTGCGAAATTCGCGGCCGGGTCGAGGCGCGTATGGTTGAGGGAAGGAGGGCGAGTAGGAGGGGGGGGAGGGAAGAACGAACCGGAAAAATAGTCTCGGCTATATACTCGAGAGGACCGACTCGATGATCCGTGCACATCGCGAGCTTTTTGTCCCTCTCGTCCCGTCCTCCCCCCCGTCTACCCCCACCCGCTGTATGCGAGAACTTCTCAAAAATCTCTTAGGGTAATATGCTTATGGCCAGCCAGCTTGCCCAGCGACATTAACAATCCGAGGCAGCCGCCTTTCCTACTTTTTACTCCCCTCCCCACGAGCGGCAAATCCAATTCATGCGGAGGCGCAAGAGTCGCGCTACTCTCCCCCCGCCATCACTATCACTCTCTCTCTCTCTCTCTCTCTCTCTCTTCTCTAACACACACACACACTAGTAACGCGCTTGAGGTCGGCCGCACAGCAGCACGACAGAAGGCGCGGAGCTTGGTACCAGCTGGCTCTTGCACGGCTTGACTTTTTGGCAAAAGAAACTATCCTCCCCTCTCAACTACGCCTGTTTATGAAAGTAGGGGGGGGGCGGTAAGATCCACTGTTGCGTAGCAGCGGTGCATAAGTGGACACGGAGGACGCCGAGAAACGAGGCCCAGGCGTATGTAAGAATAGCCGCGGGAGAGAGGCCATGGCTATAGATCCGCAGCTCCGTGCGAATTGCCAATGGCCTTATGGATGCGTCGGCGGAGAGGGACGGGGGCGTTCGAACTCGTTTCAGGCGCGCTCCGATGAAATTTGATTTTTTTTACCAGCGCCGATATTGAAATAAGCTTTTTATCGCTGAGATTGCGCGCTCCGCGACGCGACGTTCCGCATCTCGTGGATTAAATTGGACGGTGGGAGTGGGGAACAAAGAGAATAAGAGAGAGAGAGAGAGAGAGAGAGAGAGAGAGAGAGAGAGAGAGAGAGAGAGAGAAAGAACTTACACTATTCTCAGTTTTACCGCTGCGCTCGTTACTATCGCAATTGCAAATGACATTGGAGCATGAGTGGGGAGAGGGGAGGCGACTGCTGATTCGGATTTTCTACGCGCAGAATCAATATTGCCTCGGGGAACTCGAAACTAGTATTGGAAAATCCGCCTCGGTTCTAAAAGGCATTCGAGAAGATTCGAAAGACGAATGCCTGGTAATTACAATTACAACGACTCTTTTTGTGCTGTTTTACAACTAGTATGCGGATACTACTATGGACCCTTTCAGAATTGCGGTTTCTGTTTACACAAGTTTTTGTTTGTTTGTTTTTTTTTAAAGCTTTGTAATTTGTTTTCACTGCACGCGTAGAGCCGTTATTTCGAAACTTTAAGGGTACTTCTTACTCGAGAGTCCATAAAGTCTTATTCGAAAAATTATTATTTTCATAATATACATTTATAGATAGGCATTTCGTTCGAGTTATATATTTTTTTATTATGTAAATTTTATAATTTTTATTATTATTACTTTTTTAAAAAAGTGACACTTAAAACCAAGAGCCACTTTTATATAAGAATTTTAACATGATTTTTGCTAATCCCCACGGGAATTCTAGGGACGTCGAGTTAATTTCAAGGGCCTCGAGGAACGTCAAAACCGTATACTTATTTTTTAGGTCCGCTCGAGAATTGCAGGCCGGTAGACTTAATTTTGAGAACCATCTGGAAATCCAGGACCATAGAATTAATTTTGTATATTTATAGGGAATGCCAGGATCGTAGACCGAATTTCAGGTGTCTATGTGGAATCCTAGGACCGTATATTGAATTTCGGAGAGCCCTGTGAAATACCAGAGCCATAGTCATAATTTTTAGGCTCTCCGATAACACCAGGGATGTATCTTTAATTTTTAGGGTGTCTGGGGAATACCAGAAACCTTATACTTCATTTTGGGGGCCCTCAGGAATGCCAGAGCCGTATGCTTGATTTTGGGGTCCTTCGAGAAATTCAGTACCATTGACTAAATTCCGAGGGTCCCTAGGGAATGCCAAGGCATTGATTCAATTTTGGAGGCCCCGAGGTAATGCCATCGTCGTACACATAATTTTGTGGGCCCGAAAAATACCAGGACATATATATATGTTGTAGGAACGCTTATTGATTCATTTGCACATTATAATTCTTGCTTTTTTACTAAAGTTCTGAGACCATAAAATTGTTAATAAATTTTTTCGTGCTCAATTTGACCCCAAATATGATACAACAAAAATACAACATGCAAGATTCCTTCACAGAATAGCAGAATATTTTATGTATGCTTACGTTGCGATACTTCTAAAAGCGGTGATGCTGCATATAACTTGTCTTATTAGCAGTCAAATGCACCTAAATATACACGTGTAATCGGAATATTCGCCAAGCCGAAAACTTACTTTACGTTTACTCGTTGGCTTATTTAAAATATCAGCCGCGGTACTGATTTACGTATACATAAATATAAATTTGTACTGTTGACCGATGAAAGTCCAAACTTTTCCTCGTGCGCAAATAATTCGTGTAATCGCGGTAAGCGTATATACATAAGAGAAGAAGAAAAACTGTTTTTCGATTGCCATACGCGTGGCTGCGCATTTGCATAAGCCCTGCTCGTTACAACGCATCAGCTTACCAAGTTAAAAAAAAAAATCCATTTCAAACAAAATACTCCAAGCCCCTGGCGCGAAACCTCTTTTTTTTTAATCGCGCAACGCCCACGCCACGACCGCTCTTTTTTCTATCCATACTGCCCATATTTCAGGCGATGCTCCCGCCGCCGTCCGCCCCCTTTTTCGCCATTTTCCCCATCGACGCGCGCTCATCCGCCGTATTTTTCCAATATAAATATCTCGGAACGTTACACACGCGGTGAGCGGAGAAAATGCGACGATCCCCTCCCGCCTACCTGCCCACAACCGCCAATATAAAAGAAAGGCAAATTCTGCTAAATGACGAAACATTTTGCGGCGCCCGTGCTGCCGTGCCAATGCATTATGAAAAAGCCTCTGGCCGCGCAGCCCTGCCGCCGCTGGCTCTAAAACACGGCGCGGCACGAGACGCGCGATTGACCGCGCATCGGTGCGTTAAATCCGGGCCGCTGGGTCGCTGGTGCTGCTGTTTTAATTACACATGCGACAGAGAAAGAGAGATAGACAGAGACAGATACGTATATATATATGTATATATACATATATATATATATATGTGTGTGTGTGTGTGTGTGTGTGTGTGTGTGTGCGCGCGCGCCAGAAACGGTCGGAAGGAGAACAAGAAAATCATCATCCCAAGCGCGCGTGCACGAGTCGTTCGCCGTTTTATTCCTATCGCCTCTTCGGCGAATGGATTTGGCGAGGACGGGGGTGTGAGTGGAGCGAAGTCCGTTGAAGCCTCTCTCCCGCCGGAAATTTTGTTGCTTGCTCTCGTGCGCTCGCTGGCGAACGATATATATATATATATATATATATATATATATATATATATATATATATATTGCGTATTATGTGCTGGGAGCATAAAGCGCGAGCTGCATCCCGAGATGCGGAAAGCTTTTTGCGTGATAGATTTCTGCAACCCGATGAATATTTCAGAGTGCAACAGAGAGACAGCGAATGAAGGACAGAGAGATGGAACAAGAGAGTGAGAAGGAGAAAGAGCAGAAGGTCAGTTCGTTATGATTTATGATAACAGCTGCTTCTGGCAGAATTGCGAGCGCGCCCACTGGAGACGGGGATATTAGAAATAGTTAAACACTGGTGATGAGGTTACATCTCTTTTCTTGCTGTATTATCATTTTTTCTATGTCTCGACGCCTAATTGACAGTTAATCTTTATGTAGATGAGAAATCCCGAGAGGACTGTCAGATTGTTTATATCCATATATATTTGAAAGACTGTCATCGAGTGCGAAAGAACTTTTTTTCACATGATTACTTAGTGATTCAGTAGTACAAATATATCATGTTAATCATTTAATAAATAAAAAAAAATTTATTTCTCTCTTTACGTCTAGCATTAGAACACCAGACAACACCATGACCTCTGCCGAATGAACATCACTTGCCGAGTTCATCGTGGGCGAAATGAAGATAGCAGATACAATATTATTTACGTATCTTTGTAAATTTTATCAATATTATAATATTACAATATTAATTTACTAATTAATTTATTAATCTATCTAAAATTGTATTTTTCCTAAAGCAACGGTTACACTAGAAAGCAATAACAATTCAGCTAGCAATACGTAGTATGAAAAACCTTTTTGTGCATTACTCATTCTTACTTATCAAAATATTATTAACTTTAATTTGATGTTGATAAAATAATTTATTACATGACATGAAGAATTACAATTTGCTGTATAGTAAGATTTGCGTTCGAGAAAATTTGTAGCCGTGCTATAATTAATGTACATCAGTTCGTTTTTTTCCAACAGACCAAAGGAAAGGGTCGAATAATATATCTGTAAAGTCTTTGTGTACTTGGGCCGACTCTGTTGTCCTGAACTCAGACACGTACAATAGCAGCCGAAATATATATGTACGTTAGATTTGTAGAAAGTGGTGCATTCATTTTTAGCACTGATTTATAAGCTCTTTGTTGGGATAATAATTTACACGGATTTACATAAGCTTTGAGCTTAGAAAAAGAGATAGACAAAATTATTTTCTTTTTTTTCAGGATGACATCCCTCCGGCTACATAAATTTGCAGCAACTAAGGAGTAATAAAAGACTATACACGAGAAAACTTATCAAGAAATTTCTTCAGTTTATATTTTTAACCAACAATTTTTTTTTTATTGAAAATTATTTCTCCTTCGTATAGCTTATTGTTTGTCTTTCATATGCATCTAATAAACTATTTTGTATATTGGATTCTTTTATAAACATGTATAGAAGAAAAACTTTTGATAGTGCACTCGTATCTCAGTCATTTTTAGGTTTACCAAAAAACACTCATGCGCATGTATAAGTTTCTTCTTAACACGAAACGAAAATGTACGCACGGTGAATATTCATAGGGATGGATACAGATTATGTAATATATATATATATATATATATATATATATATATATATATATATATATATATAAAAGGAAAAATACTGTTTAAATCCAAAAGATTTCTCTCAACTCTCAATACAGAACCAAAATATAAACATGGAATATCGAATGCGCTCATTGCTAATAGATTTTTCTAATATTGAATATTATTTCGCTTAATAAATTCTACTGGCTTTGAAAATGAACTGCCAGAATTTGATGTCCGATTAACGAAGTAAACGTGTATCATGTGGAACTCACGTGAATTTGGTGATCGTAGGCGCTTGACGTTACCCTTATCAAATATTACAAACGGTCTTTTATGCGCGAGTATCAATTGCAGATATTGTTAATAATAAATAGTCAATTGTTCTATATATGTGTCTGTTTGTTAGATCAACACGTAGTAAAGTCCCATGGCTTAAAAAATCAAAGAAGTGTTATCTGTAGCCAAGTAAAACAATTCGAAGGACATAAATAGAGTCACACAGACTGTTCATATATATAATACCGTTGGGAGCAGTATGCTAGCAAAAGAACGGCTCGGAATGCTCGTAAAGAAAGTTTGCGTTTCTACGAAATACGGATTGTCAAATATAATATTGAACAGTCCTGTAATGGTATTAGCCATGGTTGATAAGTTATTTCCAAGTTCAGTATTTTAACAACATTTACATCGATCGACGATTGATAATGTTTATCCGCTTACTTATGTAACATAAATCACGAAAAAAGAAGAAATCTAGCATACCGAATAGTTTTTGATGCTTTAAAAAACAACTTTTAAGATGACTGTCAGAAATATTTTGTTGAAAATAAGAGAAATGTTGAAGGTAATATGTACGGAATAGAAAAAAAAATGTATCAAATTAAAGTCACTATTAAGAACAGAAGATAAATAATTAGCAGAACAATTTCAGGGAATAAAGAATGTAGGACGATGAGCAGTGCAGATTGTATGACATAGTGAACGAATCAGACAGTGATTTGAACGATTAATATGAATAAGTCCATTTCAGATTATGTTTCGATAACATATAGTATTATAATTTAAAAATGTAGGGCTTAATAAACTACAGGTCGGTAACGATTCGTAGGACTCCTTCCTGTCTTACGAAATAGCCTATGACTGAAGGGGAAGAATGCTAAGTATGTTAAATATTTTACATAGTGGTATTTTTTGAGGGCAAGTGTCTAAAAAAACTGTTTTTTTTTTTTTCTTAGATACGTAGATGATCTGTAATTTATCAGCAAGTGCTAAAGATTATAGCGCTGTACATATTAGATGATACTTCGCTTGACGCGAAATAAATGCAGAATAATGGCGTAAAACTAGCAGCTTCGACAGTAGATATTTTACAGTTGATAAAATGCCCATCGATGCAATGTGTAGTTTAGTACCAAGACGATACTAAACTACAACCAATGTTTAGTTCGATACGTAACAGTGACACTTGATTACAAGCTAATATTTCGTAACCAGATAAAGCAACTGACAGAGTACCCAATTATCAACGAAATATATCAAGTGCATGGTAAACGTTGTTCTTCTGAGATCTTGAAAATGTAATTTTCTCATGAGGATTTGTCAAGGCATCATGTTATTTGAAACAAAGATATGAGCAGATGAACTGAAGACTTATAAAATAAAAAACATTGTAAAATAATGGCAGCTGCGTACCGAAAAGGAGCACCATGTAACCTAATCTCCTACCCTATGGTCCCTGCATCGGCGTTACTTTTTTCTACAACTGTTTCATTCACCTTCTGGCAATAGGGATTAACAAGATCTACTAAAATAATATCGTTAAATGATGAACTGCTTAGATTATTAATCACAGTCACGATTTCCACAGTTACATAGGACAGTAAATTAAAATATGTTTCGTATCTAATCGGAGCGCGATCGCATCCGGACCAATCTCTATAAATTGAGGAAAGCCCCGAATCAGGACTGCACCCGCTGTAATGATTCTTAGGTCGATGCACTTCACGCCTACTTTTAGTTTAAGCAATTTTGTCTCGAGAGAAAGCCGCTCGAGTGAGAACAAGTATGCGCATTTGAGCGAGAACATATGGTTCATTGGATGCTGGGTATCCCAGACAGGTGGTCTAGTACATCTTATTATTACAGGCCCATGTTGTATTATAAAAGTTGTCTTGTTGAAATGCGGTTAGATCCGCATTAATTAAAATAATGAGCCAGCCCAGAAGTAATACCCACACAAACTGTCACTGAACCGCATGAATGCGATGGAATGAAGAGAGCTTGTGTCGTTTTGAATTCCACAAACCTTTAAAACAGAGCAACATGACTGTTCCGAATTACAAGAGGCTCAGTCGTTAAAAGAGTTTTTCCATTGCCGTTTCAAAGCTCTGAAGGTTCGCAGAAGACTTTCGCAGTTGAACAAACTCGTCAACCATAGTTGGACACCATTATCTATCTTTTTTTAAAGCGGTGTCACAAAGCGAAAATGATATAATAATCGTTACAAATTATTTTTGTATGGTTGCTTTAAAAAACCGTTAAAAGGAGATGTAGGAATTGGAATATCACATAATTAGTTTTATTTGCATGGTATTATACAAAATGAATAGACAATTTACAATGAATTTTGCAATAAATATGAAATTGTGTCAAACGTTATATCTAGCTTCTAAACTTAAGTACAACTACCCTGAGAAGGTATGCTATATATAAACTGTTCTTTTTAAGGGATAAAAGTAAAATATATAACATCGTCAACAATTGCTCCAATTACAATTTCTTATCAACGTTTATTTAAAAAATTACATTATACCTGACATTGATACACATATCAAAAATCAGAGAAAACAATGTACTATTGAATATTTCGAGAAAGAGAAAGGGCTTTATCCATAACTGACAAAAGAAACAATGAGCTCTTCCATTTAGACAAACGTTCATACTGCTTTTAACGCATCCAATCTTCTAACTCGCGTAGAAGAAGAAAGAATTATAGAAGGGGGCGTTGAATTCACTGTACCATTACATCTCGGACAAGTGAATAATCGGGAGGTATAATGGACTGGCTCGAGCCGGCCATTATAAAACATTAATAACGGTAATTCGCGCTGTTTTTATGCGTATCCTTTTGTCACCGTCAAAAAAGTATCAACGCGGAAATCCTTTATCTCGGCGAGGCGCGCGCAATTATAATCCTCCGCGGTAGGGATCAATTTTTTAAAAGGGCGAAAAAGCGGATGGAGGAGGGACAGGAATCCGTGGAAGGCGAATTCTCGTGGGGAGACGCAAGAGACTAAAGCGGTCGAAGGGATAAAAAGGCCGCCGAGGTATAGAGGACGCGACGGGGCTTTTACTTTGTAATTACAGCGCCAACCTCGGTGTGTCCCCCGGCCTCATTTTTTCCTTCGCTCGGACGAATTTATTATTTATAATTTGTAACAGCAGCCATCGCTGTTGCTCGGATCCCCGAAGTACTTCCAGGGATTGATTTTTAAATCGAAACATCTTTTTTTTTCCTTCTTTTTTTTTATATCCTCCTAGATCCGGCTCGGATTTATTATATAGCGAGTAATACGCTCCATAAAATCCGTCGGTGACATTAAACTTTTCAATGACAAAGCATTTTCTCGCATGATCAAATATTTACAGGAGCACTTACGAGGCAGATGTTTTTACCTTTCCACTTTGTGATCGTATACTAGCGCGGATTTTTAAAAAAATAACGTTCATTTTTGTTAGGCATCGCTGAAAAATAATAATTTTTTCATCCTGTATTTTTCAATGTTTGAAATTTCGTAATTGCATATAGAAAAGTTTTGTTTATATACTCACGGACACTTCTCTTCATTTATAGTTTTTAAAAATATTCCAGAACACTTTTAGTTATAAGATATTTTTTGAATCTTTATTGCTGTACTCTTATACGTACAAGGGGAACGAAAAATGCCGGCTTCTAAATTTTTTATGAAATCAATCTGTTTTCATCGAGATTCACGTGTTTCCGCGCATCTTTTTTGAAAGCTTCCAGAGGTCGGATGAAATTTATTGTCCGCGTTCATGCTGCGTTTGATGTTTCGTCTATATATATATATATATATATATATATATATATATATATATATATGTGTGTGTGTGTGTATATATTATCCACTTATACGCTTGAATTTTACTTGAGTTATGAGAAACTTCATTGGATTACTTACGGATTTTCTAGAATACCGTGCGAAAGTTTTACTTTTTTATATAGCAAGTGTTAAAAACTGCCTGATCAAGAATCGTATTTACAATAGTATATAACAGAGTTGTTCTTTACAATCGTTTGGTATTCTAAAATAAATTGAACTTCCATTATCATGGAATTTATATATCGATTACAACGATACATTTAAATAAAGAAAACAAAAACTTATTGTGAGTGAGAAACAGTACAATATACTTTTTCATCTTTTTAACAATGTGCTCTAATACTTGTTTTCGAAACTTTTTTTAACATTATTATTATTCTTATTATTTAGATACTCTTTAATACATTTGATATAATTGTAATAAAATCATTTTCCAATACAATTTTACGTACATTTCAAAAATTGTTAACTATACAATGGAAATGAAGCCAAAAATATAAATTGACAACTAAACCAAGAAGGAAAAAATAATTAGATTATAACCTTCATTTGATTTAATAAGAATACATTTACTGAGTTTATTATTATTATTTTCTGTAGATCATATTTACATTTTTTATTCTTTCCATAAAAATATAAATCAAAAAAATTTATTAAGTGGTATTTATGTAAAACAGGAATGAAAATTTTTTCCTTTTGATAAAGTATTTGTAATAGTGAACATTTAAAATAACATAATTTTCAAGTAGCTCCCTTCAGTTTGTTCATTCATTGGTGTTATAGCCACAGACCGAACGCATACAACTGTAATGACTTTTTCATAACCTGGCGTAATCAAGCGCTCGAACAAAAGTTTTTAACACAAAACATGTTTTTTATTTTCAGAAAAAAAACTACTATCACAATTGAAGATCAGTTATAACAAATAAACGACTCTTGTTAAAAATCATTGAACAATTCTTATTATGCCGCAACAGAACTTTTGGGAAGGGAGAGAGATAGAGAGAGAGAGAGAGAGAGAGAGAGAGTGAGAGAATGAGTGAGAGAGGTAATATCGACAGCACGTGCCGTTGAAGTTAATCACGTAGAATCGATAAAACAAAGTTGAAAGACTTTTAAATTAGGTTAAAATGGTTAACATACGCGATTAACGACTTTAATGCCAGACTAAATTTAAATAGGTTCTTAATGCTGTATTTCCTCGAAAAAGTTTTTGTTCTTAATCTATTCAAGGACCCGAGGTTCAATGATGTCGAGTCCAAAGGAGCTCTATTTATACTTATAATGATATAAAACATGTTTATATATATATATATATATATATATATATATATATATATATAAACTTTTTTATTGATAGATTAAGGAAACTTTGTAAAGACATGACTAGTTCTTCAATTGTACTTATTTCTGCACAATTGTTAAATGTCTCGCCGCGCGTAACGCGAGCTCGCTCATTTCCTTCGGTCCGATCCTCATACGAAGCTCGAGGGGCTACGTTTTCCCCGATTCTATCCCCTTTCGACGAAAAAGTCTAGCCCGCCCCCGCGATTCGCGTATGCACAACACGCGCGCAGTTCGGCGCAGGCCTCGCTCCCCTCTCTACCCTTTCCTTGCCATTAAGCGTTCCCGTTTCCACCCAAACCACCGCCTCCCCCCCCCCTTGGGCCCGTAATAAATTCTTTAGGCGCGGGCACAAAAGATAAACCGCGAACCGAGCAATACACTGACGTGGTCTGAGGGGCGGGGGAGTGGGGAGGGGGGAGGAGAAAGCACCGAGTCGTGCATAATAACAAGATCCTCGAGCACGGGCAGCGGCAGGACGAGGCGCCTCCCTCCCGCCTCCCGCCGTCTTCCACCGGGATTGTTGCCAAGTTATACTGGACGACGGTTGGCGGGGCGTCGAGGGGGCACGAGGGGGGGGGCGAATTTCGCACGCTCGCATCGCGCTAAATCGCATTGGGCCGGGTGGCGAGGACGAGGGGGGGGGGCGAAAGTTATAGCCGAACTATGCACAGCAGCCGTAGCAGCGGCACAGGCTACGGCGGCAGCGGGCACCGGCGCGATCAAAGGCTCTCTTCTCCCGTCCCTGCATCAGAGAGCGCCGGGATACCGCTCGTCCATCCGCGGCGCGTTTTTGCCCCGATCCAACGCCCCACTCTTCTCTCTCTCTCTCTCTCTCTCTCTCGCTCTTGGTCGGATTGCGAAAGGAGCTCAAGGGTACATGGTGAGCATTAGAGAGAGAGAGAGAGAGAGTGAGTGAGGGGGAAGGGCAGTTCTGTTTATCGGCGGTTACCGGAATTACCGCCGATGAGTAGCGGCCGGCGTGGTCGGAGCCGACCCGATTGCCCGGATGCGCTCCGGGAGCCGCACGCCCCCCTTCGCCCCGCTTTCCCAACCCCTAGCAACGCAATCACGCGGAGGTTTTCGTTCCGTTTTGCTGTTTGCGCACGGAGGTTAGTTACGAAAGTACCTCTTCTTCTTCTTCTTCCTCCTCATTCTCTTCCACCACCTCTCGCACTGCTGCCTAGTAGACGCAGGCTAGTCACACGCGCTCTCGCCCCCCCCCCCCCGAGGTCTGGGGATCTTTCTGGTAAAGGGAAATAACAGTTGGGTAGGGGGAGGGGGTTGTTTAGTTCACAGCGCTGGCGCATATCAGAAAAGATTTATATTATATATATATATATATATATATATATATATATTATATATATATATATAATTTAGCAAGAGTTGTGTGGATGTATCTGTGTGCGCCCGTTCGTCGGTTTCAACAGTTTCTAGTACATATGTATATATATATATATATATATATATATATATATATATATATATATATATATATATACTAAAGTGGTAATTAAAGGTTGCTCGTGCGGGAGGACCGGCTATATATAATTTATTCTCTCGTCAAAATTAATGAATTGAATAAGGGAAGATGAGGAGGATTTAGTGGAGACAGCGACAGTAAAATCAGAGGAGCGTTTAACTCGGTTTTACAGTAAGTTGTACTGATACGGCATTACTATCGTTCATTTAGCTTAAAAAAAGGTTGAAAAGCGAATACTTGTAAGTAGATAATCTCTTTGCAGATTTTCGACTTTCGTTCTTTTATTTTTACGCTAATAAAACAAATAAATCGGCTAAGTTTTGCAGGAAAATTTACTTCGTAAGAATATTAAGCTGTAAAATAAATAACAATCGTTTTACGTTACATGCACCGCAATAAAATATTCCATTGATAATTCATTTCATTTGTCGAATAAATTTCAGAATACAATAATGAAATGAATTGATTGAAAAGAAGGATTTTGGGAAGAATTTTAGATTTTAATTAACATTTACACGCATAAAATGAGCAAGCTATCTAATCAATAATTATTACATTACTTGATAACAAAGATATTTTAATAATATTTTTAAAATATTTTAAAAAATGAGAAGAGTTGATGAACAAGAGTATGATTTTAAAAAAGATTTAAAATCACCAAATCACGAATAATAATCTAACAATTATCATATTTGATAATTGCGCTTTGAAAAGAGCCATGCCGAATATAATTAGTAATTCAGAATTTAATATATTTGGTAGATAGTAGCGTTCACTCGCCAATGCAAAAACTTTACGATATCGAAGTTCTTAACTGACTTTTTAAATATGCCATAAAAATCTGAAAAGACGCATTAAGAGAAAAAAAAGTTCATCATCAACAGCAGAAAGAAGTTTCATTATAAGAATAAAAAGTGAATCGTCAGTTCCTGATATTAAGTAATAAATTTCAATATTATTGCCGAAGCCATAAAAATTTTACTTCGCTGGAATGCTATATAGAATCGGTAATTATAGAAATATCAGATAACGATAATTGTTACGTCAGTTAATGATGCAATGATCAATTGATAGTAGGTCTAATAAAGACTGTAGATGTTTTATTTGAAGACTAACGATGGTAATTTTGACGATAATTTGAAAAATATACGTTCAGTTTCAATCCTAATAACTAAACTCGTTAATCTTAGGAAAATAGTCTTTCAAAAATTAATTCTCCCTTAAAACTGAAATTACTTAATGGTTTGGCTTCGGATTGTATTTAATATTTCTCGTACATTAAAATCATGATATAGGCATAGCCGGTATTTTTTGAGAAAAAAAAAAGAACTTGACAAATGTCGCTCCATTCGTCAAGATTCGGCTTCATTCTATACTAGGCTGCCGGAATATCCGAGTCTTAACGAAAAGGATCGTTAAAATCGAGGCATTTCACAGAAATCGTAAAACAATAAAATTGATAAAGATGTAAAACGTTTTATTACTTTCTAAATTTAATTATTTCTCGCGAACGCACTTGGAATATATGGAAATAAAATTGTTGCCGGAGTGAGAATAACCAGTTATAACTCTTTTAACAATCACTTAATACAATATAGAAAGTCAATTTTATGTACCATCTATATATATATCTATATATATTATATATATATAATATATATATATATATATATATATACACATATCTACATATATATATATATGTGTGTGTGTGTGTGTGTGTGTGTCTATGCGCGCGCGTGTGTGTGGTTATTTTAACTATTATTTACTTAAAAACTCGGAAAGTATAGACTGATTTTATTTTAATAAATGTTTTGCAGATTCAGACGTAATTTGGGTTTGACTAGAATTCTACTGCTGAATTTATATTGAAATGAGATTAATATTTAGCCCCAGCGAGAAGCTTCTTATTCATACTTTTCAAGATGGCTCAACAGATAGTTTAATTATAATTGGCCTCTTGTTCATTAGATGATTAATACGACAAATAAATAAAGTATAATGATGACTAAATATAAAACTAAAATTATATAGAAATCATTTCTGTACGTTCTTGCATTTGTAAATATACTATTTCATTTCATTATTGCGCGATTCATATCTAATTCAGATTTATTAGTCAAAAAAAAAAAAAACAATTACTTCAATAGAGACTTTTTATACAGTAATATTACAGATCGTTAGGTAGTCCAGTATACATTTGCATGCTTCCACATTTGGTTCGGCTAAGTTAGAAATGATATTCAAATGTAGTTATAGCTTCAATTTAAACAAATTTTGGTAACTGCTATGCGCTCTTATTTTCAAAAAAAAAAATTCATTTATAGTATTTTCATTTGGTTTGCAGTTATAATTTCAATCGTTTATAATTCCCATTCTAGCCAACGAATATACCAAGTTATAGCGATCGGATCTTTCACTGCCGAGGCTATTTTCTATTATATAATTGACTGTGTTGTCAGGCTTTGATTTTTTTTTTTTTTTTTTTTTGGAAGAGATTATTTAAATTTGCAAAAGGCAGGTTTAAATTATAGCCCACGCTTTTATTTATGGCTTCTTTAGCCGGGGGCTACGCGATTGTATTTTCAGAAATATCATTGCGCGGAGGGACGATCAAATAAAATTTAACGCTGACTTCTTCGAGCTTTTTAGTTTCGGATTCGATATATTTTTCTTTTATACGTAGCATGTTTTATTTGCTTGCAAACGTCATCGGAAAACATCATGATATTTTTACTATTATTCTTTAGAGCTATGCTCATATGTCATTCAGAATTGCGATACGTTCGACCGAGTAAACCGACATGTTA
Source organism: Sycobia sp. Sy_11 (assembly GCA_018907035.1). Classification (NCBI taxonomy): domain Eukaryota; kingdom Metazoa; phylum Arthropoda; class Insecta; order Hymenoptera; family Epichrysomallidae; genus Sycobia; species Sycobia sp. Sy_11. The sequence goes on from JACCIC010000014.1 coordinate 4,530,345, forward strand.
TAATTTGATGTTCATTTTACCTTTACATTTGAGGGGGGGGGGGTGGCAGTAACGACGCCGATTCCAGTGAATGAGTGTTTGTATTTCGGCTACCATTCGCGAAGATTTCATGAGCATTGCACGAATTTATTAGATCCCTTATATTTTTCTATTCGGATCTTTGTTGGATTTTCATCGCTCGCCGAATTCCACGTTTATCGAGATCGAGGCCGATACAATTTTATAGTTATGGTTAGATACAGCCTTGGAAAAGGCTCGAAGAGGGTTTAGAACATCCAGTGTACAATTTACCAATGGACGGTAGCGTTTATTTCGCGATTTCCTGTGAAATTCCGAGCAGTATTTTTCATGGCTTATTGACAAAACAGACCTTTACTGCTGAATATTGTACATAAATAAAATGTACAAATGTATCTTGCGCGATCGCAGATAATCGATAAGCTCGGCCTAGATTCCCCTAGTTGATCATCGAGAGGTGTAGTTTTAGAGAATCCCAGTGCCATTCGTATTTCATTATTAATGTTTTCATTCGAAAATATTTCAAAAATTTTTTAAGTTCTAAATTTATCATCTCCTAGCATTTTTTAAGTCCATTGTCTCTGATAAATATACGTATAACTCTTTATAACCGCACGAATTGAAATATAATTACAATAAAATGAAACTTTGCTAAGGAGTTTAATTACTAAATATAGTATGGAAAGTAACATATACGTGAATATATGAAATCAATAACAAATGTAAATAATAATAATAGAAATTATAATATTAAATTATTAATTAAATTTAACTATTAGAGAATATACTTATGTAAATTATGTAATATAAACAAATAACCTAATAATAATAATAATTATAAATAAATAACAAATACATAAGAGCATTAAGACGTACAAATATTTTTTCGCTCTCAAATTGTAGCTTTAACAAATGATCGTTGTACATCCTTTGTGTGCACTATCGAGCGACTTTAATTTTCATCAGTTCCACAAATAAAACGAAAGCACTTTATCCGGGACAGCGATGGCACAACGCACTGAGCACAGCGGCGTGCCGAACGCATCTTACGCCAAGCCTCTGCCTCATAATCACGAGGGGCTCTTAAAAGCTCTTAATTAAATTGATTCGATTTGCCGTAAAGCCTCGTCAACGGCGAGCTGCCGATTCCGCGAACGCTATACTTACTCAATTCGAGCGGTCGCGCGCTGTTGCTGCTCCCAAGTCCTGTAAAGCCGAGCCCTGGAAACGGTAATGCCGGGCGGGAAGTACTAATGAAACAAGCTGCGGAAACTCGCTCTTCGCTGAATGGGGCCCTGCCGCCACCGAATGTGGGCGGAGGGGGGGGGGGATAGGATCGCCTAAAAACGGATAACACATCTATTCGCCTCGCCTGCACTCCTGCCCCTGTTTTGGCAAAGCAAAATAAAAGAAAAGGCGAGCGGGAAAAACGACAAATATAAATAAAGAGAGACAGAAGAAAAGGAACGCGGAGCCGAACCCAGGAAAATGCTGCTCGACGCGCGTTCGCTCGGTGATTCTAAACATTTCGCTCTCTCTCCCTCTCCTCTCTTTCTCTTTCGTCTCTCTCTCTCTCTCTCTCTCTCTCTCTCTCTCTCTCTCTCTCTCTCTCACTCACCCACTCACTCTATTTCAGCACTTTCTCTCATGCGAGAGAGGATCTACCGTACGTTGCACTTTGGAAAAGAGCGCGAAAGTACTTGGGTGTGTTGGGAGGGAGGGGGGGTCGGGCAGCGTTTCGTTCCGCGCGCGCCGAGAGAGGGCCTTTTAAGCCGTCAATTAATTCAACAATCCCGCAAACGTTTCGCTCTACGCCCGAACGCGCTCCGCCCGCCTGGCTCGGCGCGCAAATAAACAAAAACAAACACGAGAAGGAGAGATAAAGAGATCGCGAGGGAGAGCGGAAGGGCCAGAGCGGGATGAATCCTGAAAAAAAAAAACACACAACGACCCCGGAAAACCCTTGACCGCGGGACGAATAGCTCGGTGGAGGATTTCGCGGGGGGGTGGGGTGGATTGGGGCCCTATCCAACCGCCCTCACTCGGGTATCGCGCCGCGGTCTTGGATAAATCCATTAATCCTCGGCAGCGCGGCGGCTCATCCAGCTCGTCCCCTCCCCCCGGACTGCTAGCTTTACCCGGTGCAACTTCGACTACGAGCGATCGATGGGGGGAGGGGGGAAGGGGCGCAGAGCGTGGCGCGCGCTCTGTGTCTGTAACGAGGTGTGCCGTTGCTGCTCCTCCATGCGCTCGGGGTAAGCTGGTGTCTGGGAAGGAGGTCCGGGAGTCGGAGTGGCCCTTCTTACGTAGGACGGATTCTCGGCCACCGATGGATGTAGGGCGAAGCTAAACGGGCTGCCGGCAGAAAGGGACGGAGGGCGATCGGAGAAGCTCCAAGAGCGCGAGACAACTTCGAGATCTCGGATGGCCTTTTTTGTTCGTCTTTAAGTTCGCGCAAACGAAGCGAAGAGTAAGGCGGTGGGACTGTATGGTTGATAGCGGCGCTCATTGCGAACGATGGTTCAGGAGATTTTATTTTATTCGATCCGATATCAATTGATTTCACTGCCGACATATATCCATTCTAGTGTTCATAGAATAAAATAATTTAACAAAAGAATAAATAAATAAAAAATTTACAAATATATAAGCCATGAGATGTACTTAAATTATTTAAATAGAAGCATTTGTTTAAAATTATAAAAGGAAAACTATCATCGAAGATTATAATATAATATGAATATATAATTTAAGCACAACCTTTTCCAAGGATCTTAAATATTACAGATAATCCTTTGTAGTGAACATTAAATATTCGGATTAGAGGAGCTTGTAACAATAAGGACGTTCTTTACAACAATAACGAGCTAAGGGTTAAACGCCATTGCATTGATTTATAATTCAAGTAAATCTAGAAGGAAGAGTTTAAAGTAGGACTTAAAGTTGAAATTACTATTTTACAACTGATAATTCCTAAAAATTTAGACTTAAAATAAATCATGTTTGAAACTTAACCATTTACAAATACACAAATGTTTTAAAATTTTTATCTAAAATCGACGATGTCAAAATTTTATAGGGAGAGTAATAGAGAAAAGAGGAAGAGGATATTTATTTAGCGTTGAAATATTAAAGACTTATTTATTGAAAAAACAAAGAGGCACTTTTACCATCGATGATTACTTCGGTTTCAAATAAGAATTATAAACAAAGAACACAGTTTTATGATAAACCAATTATTTGATTTCGATTTATTTGAGGATTAAACAAGATACTTTAGTTTTTTCAAAGAATTCAATAAATTAATATAAACGCTACTATCTACCCATAATTCAGAAAAAAACTTTTCTTCCAAAGGTAAGATTTGAATTTTCAATATTTGGTGTAAATACTCTGATACGAATCAAATATTTAATTGAAGCATATATAAGATTTCTGAGAATTTGACACCATATGTAACTAGAGAGAGTTTTCATCGATAAAGCATCATACGTACCTTTCGTTGAAAATTCAAAGATATAATTGGAACGATCACTGCTTGGAGCTTGAAATAGAAAATCTCACCAGCTCTTCGCATTTGCGACACACTTGATCGAAATATCGTTAATGCAATATTTGAGTACGTTAAATGTATATCGCCAAATTGATTTGTTATTTTTCTGTCACCTCGTCCCGGCATAAAAGTAACTGGTCCAGTGAATTTCTCAAACATTACGAAATATAAATATGAAAGAAAGTGTAAAGGATTTCGAAGAAAAATTGTATTCAATTTATACGAACATCATTCGTAATATCTACGAAAAAAAAATTCTGAAAAGCTAAAGTGTTTTGCGTAAGGTTTACGAGCGAGTTCAACATGAAAAAGTTAATGGAAAAATGAGACAAAATGTACATTGGAGAATCTGCGTCTACACATTGAACACCATATATATTATAATAATGATTATAGTATTATTATAGTAACAACTTAATTATTATAGTAACAATTGTATTAAATGGTAGCGTCACTATTTGAAAAGTTGAAATTTTTTTTTTAACTGAATGATACTCGATAGCGTGAAGAATGTCGAAAAAGATTTTAAAGGGCTAAAGCGATTCGAGCAGAATCGATTTCTCTGTGAGGCAACAGTGTTTTTGGCTCACGAAGCTTTAACTTGTTAACACGTTTTTTTTACATTACCAGACCACTATCTTTTACAGATTTCCATCGATATTCTTGACATATTGCTTCTTATTGTGATTACATAGTTTATTTTGCAAACAAGTTTATTATATATAATGTAGAATGTCCCATTTACGAATACGTTTCATCGGCTGTCGAGTAAAAATCCGAAAAATATTATCCGAAGCCATGATCTTGTCTATCTGACTCTTCTGTGTGTACAGACTATCTCAATCCATTTTTCGAAATCGAGTATATTTATAAGTTAATCGCTTAATCGCAGGTAATTTTTCCTTACGCGTTATTTCGCACTTCTCGATCTTGTACATCAAAATTCTGCCCTGCATCTGTATAACCTTAGGCTTGTGCGAGGTTTCTTTTTTTTTTTTTTTAAATCGGTTATTAAATTGACAGTTTTTTGAATTATAATCGCCTTAATTGTCACCGCGCGTAATGAGTTGATTTTTCGATAAATCGCGCGATACGATACGAGAAGTACGTAATTCGCGAATTACGAACGGGCGCGTATCTGTGCATGCGCTCGTGTACGGGGCGAAAGGCCGAAACACTGGATGACGAGCAGAAGGGATGGCCCGTCGACGATCAACGATGGTGATAGCGAATTTTATATACACGCATAATTCGCTAGTTAATTTTGTAAAACCGCTCGTGGTCCTGAAAGCGTTTGTGTGTGTTTTGGGGGGGGAGGGTTTAGGCGATACAATGATTTTAATTTTTATTAATGTTATTTTGTTTCTTCATAGTGTTTTTAATTAGTTAGGCAATAAATAGGGATTTTTTTGTGTGTCGTAACGTACTTTCCCGTTCCCTTCCCTTATCCTTCGTCTTAATTTTTTTTTGTTATTTAATCGTTGGTCTATAAACCCAATTATCGGTGTGAATCAGTGACTTTGTATTATTACTTTAGTGAAGCGTATAATTTAATAATTTAGAATAAAATATAATTAATATAGATCATTCGTAATTTAGGCTATTTGTCAGCTAAGGCGACACTGAACCCCATACGTCAAAATAAGTAATGTTATACGTATCAAGTTGATACAATTGTCCAGGTTATGCTATATGCAAAAATATATTTTTTTTTTTTATTGAAACCAGAAAACAGAAAACAAGGAAAATCAAAATCTCGTAGATTACGTTAAAATTATTATTATTTTAGCTTATCCATTTAAATTTTCGAAAAACAAAATTAAATATATAGTTTTACTTTTAGAAACAGAACTAAAAAAATCTAGACTTTGGTTTAGTTATGTGAAGTTTTAATCGTTTTATAAGTCTTGAATTAAAAAAAAATATTTTTATGGAGTCAGAAATAACATGATCAATTCATTGACACTCGATTGGAATTGGAATCAATATTCATAAAATATCATAATAGTTTTTCACATAGACGAAATGATTCGTCAAATTTATTTTAGGTGATCGACACGATAAGCCTCAATTATAATCACATGTTTGCAAGAATCACAGGGCAAACTAAAATAGACCGCATTTAATTCGAGATGTTTACTTCATTTTATTAAAATTGTAACTTTATGATTATTATTTATTCATAAATAGATTTACATCAAAGTAATCTTAAAGACACTAAATTAACGTTCCTTTCCATTATAAATATTTTTTAATTATTTAATGTTTTCGACTTATTCTTTAATAATTTATAATTACTTTATACATATGCCATATTATATTATTATATTAAATCATTATTATTTTAAACAGTTAATAATAATTGTTCAAGTAATAATTTTTATCGTCGAACTTTTCGTATCTAGCTAGGAGAAGTATTAAACGCTGCTGAGCTTGCGGAAAATAGATGATTACCGTACGCGCGAAAAACATGCCGCACGACTAGCAGTGACTAGCAATTTGTACTGCATGCTGTTATAATGGGCCATTATGTCTCATTTCTTACGGATCTGAAACGGGCGAGCGCAACGTTATTCCCCTGTTATCCCTCGCTATTATTTTAGTCGCCCAGGTATCTCTTAACTTTTAAAGCAAGTTAAGAAATACATCGTAATTTTCGCATTTCTCTATCTGTGAATTTATCATTGCCCGATAGTGCATATCGTAAAATAGCTAAATGCTGAACCGTACAATGAGAAATTGCATTAAATATGGAAGAAATTTCTTGCACAATGTTCAAAATCGATTGCTGCCTCGGTGACATGTGACTACCCAGCCTCAGATGAGCTATTGAATGTCGATGGCGGAATAAGATTTTCGCGACATTGCCCCGAACAGCGAATACTATTTAATCATATTAAGCAACCTAAACACCATCTTATAACCACCTTTATCATTTTTTTAAATAATTTTTTTTCCAATTAATTGACTAGTTTTAGCTGTAGCGTTCATGAACGAAATACCCTCATTATTTTAGCGCATAGTGTAAGATAAGGAATAGATATTGATGTAAGGAGTATTATATAGCATATAGATAGATATGGATGGCAAAGAGAGGCGAAATAGAGAGAGAGAGAGAGAGAGAGAGAGAGAGAGAGAGAGAGAGAGAGACCCAGACGGTGCTGCAGGTCGGAGGTCGAACGCGGATTACATTACGGTCGCTTTAACGAACGCCTTGACGCGGCCCTTTAACAATTCAGGACGTCCATTCGAAGAGGAGTAACTGAGAGTATCGCGCGGTCATCGATCGCGGCTCGAGTACAGCTTGACGCTCGGGGCCGTAATGAAGGAGGACGTTAATATAACGTCCATAATTAACGATTAAACCAGACGATGAGCAGGAATTTAAAGGAAGCATTCGCTGCGTAACTGTGCAGAGCGAGGCTGCGTCCCTTTCTCTCTCTGTCTCTCTTTCTCTCCACTTCCCTCTCTCCTTATCGCTGTGATCGTTCTCGATTATCTTGAAGGGCTTATTTTGTATCTTTTGACATTTTTATTTATTTACGTGCCGGTATTCGCAGTCTTGGCCTCGGTCGGGACGGTTGTTTATTGAATTAATTGATGAATTAAATACACGAAAACTGATCTGGTTTCATCAATGTTACGAGTCATTTATACGTATGTGTGATGAGGAGAAAGAACGCAAGGATCTGAGAAGAATAACCATAGAAATCAAAATGAGTTTGCAAGGGGGAAGCTGCTATATCTATAAATTTACCCATCCACGAGTTGTATAGTAAAGTTCCTTAAAAAATCGTCAAATATGTCAAATAATGGAAGTTCGCATCGATAAAAGTAACGTTAAACAGTTAAGTATATTAATTGTACTAGATCAACGTGAAACAAAAATATAGCAGATTCGTCTTGGCAATACTATCATACAAATTTATCAATAAAAACGATTAAGAATTGATCAGTTCTTAGAGGATGTTTCCCATACAACGTGATGTTATAGATTTCTGTGTTAAGTAGTACGTTCGGCTGTAAAAATTGGCGGAGATTTCTTCAATTTTTGCAGAACACCATAATTTATAATTTCATGTCAACGATTCTGAAATAAATTAATAAATATTTCCATCGGTCTTACAGTCTTTATACTATGATATATTATACTAAAATAATCACAGTCAGACTGAATTGTTTATTATCATCCCAGATTATTTTTATTATTTAGAATTTTTAATCTAATGTAATTTTATTTTTAGTAGTAATTGTTATTTGAGATTCGATAGGATTGCCTATAAACAAGGACAATTTGACTATCATTATTTTTGTATAATATATTATAGTATAAAAACTGTAAGGCGCATAAGAATATGTATTAATACCATAATTCATAGATGAAAGACACATTATATCATGAAAAGAAAAAAATCTGACACGAATTCAATTCAACTACATCAATTTTTACCTGTGTCGGTGAAATCGTTACTTCAATCTCTTGCGAATAATGTATTTCAAATATTACTTAGTAACGCTTTTAAATGAGAAACGTTGATACTCGTAGACTTATCTGCAGTCTAGCGGGCCCAGCGATGTCCCGTGAAGTCCGCGAATTCACAACATTTCCGGAGCTCGGTCGAATCACCCTCTCCCGCAGTCTTAATGCTCTGGATGGCCACGCGTACGCGGATCGACGAGTATTCCACACCCCCTCCCCTCTTCACCCTGCGCACTCGGTCCATTACGAATGTTCTGTCGGTGGGCGAGCTCAGTTATTTCGGATAAAACCTCGACAATGTGATTTTTTTCGAACAATTATTTACGTCTTTCACGGAACCGTTAGTGTGTACGAACGATCGATTGTTTACAAAATTTCCAATCTTATTCTCGTACGAGCTTGCTAGATAATATTTCTATAAATCATGTAATTTCGTGGGAGGGCAACACTTCTGTACTTCTTCATCGGTATTATAACTCGAGTTTTTCGGTAACAGTATTATTATTCATTTTATGTGTTAAATTTTGATACACGAGTCTTGACGCACGAGCACTTTAAAGCAGAATTATCCCAATATTTTTATCATCTTTTTTACTCATTTACGTTATATCTTTGCTAAACGAAAGCAGTTAATTATTTTGGGCAGTGTTATAAACATCCGTTTGTTTTATTTTTAATTGTTTTCTTTTTTTATTATTATTTTTGCTCTTAAGCGTAACAGATGAATACGAATGAATTTTTAATTAACCATCAGTTCATTCATCCGTTTCTGCGTTTTTTTCATTCAATTTCAAATTCCTTTTCAGTATTATCCTGATTTAATTTTCCCATATTCTCATGATAATCTGTGTTATGATATTTATTTGTATTATATCTTGTGCTAAGCGTAGAAAGCCATACTCATCGTCTTAATGTATTTAGCTAGCAACCAATCGATCAATCCTTCTCTTCCCTAATATAGAGATCAATCATGGAAGCCATCCGCATATTTCATTCGTAGATCGTCTTTAATCTGACTTGTGCTCAGATAATGTTCATCCAAAGAATCAAGTTTAACGCAAATACTTACGCATACGTTTATCGTCCATTAATATAGCGGATTTTATTCGTCAACTATATTAGCCGTTCGGCGAAAACTTTTCCAAGTCTGTACTTTTGTTTATGGCCTTAACGACTAGAGCAGCTCGGGTGAATAAGCAGCGAAAAAAGACACCGATCGATCGGAAAAAGTTGAGAGCCAAGACATTTGTCAAAACACGTGAGATTGACCGTTAAAATCTTCTTTCCCATATATTTTTTTATCTTTCTTTTTCACCTCCCCCCCCCCGCTCAAGTGCTCGAAGCAGATTTAGTGCGAACTTTTTTTGCGGGACCCTGCCACTCGTGCGCTGAAGAACTTTTTAAAGATCGAATATAAATTTATATGCATATATATATATATATATATATATATATATATATATATTCACCCTTGGAAAAGTTGTCCAAACTATCTGACGACTTAAGTATAATCCCGCCTATGCATTTGCACCTTTTTCTACTTGAGGCATTAGCGCAGTTTCCCATGCAGCTAATTTTATACAGGCGACAGTGGCGCCGAGGAAAGAAAATTATACGCATCCAGGAGAGAGCGAGAAATTTTGAAAACAATGCCAAGGAAACGGTTCAATATACGTGCTCGTGCGAAAATTTTAGCTCTCGCCAATATTTTCCGCGACGAATGCAATGCAGTGTATTCATCTTTAATAATTGACCTATCTCTGTTAAAGTGCAGATATCAATTAATATTGCATCGTGATGCGTATTAAAAAAATACGCTTAATTATAGCGATGGAACTACAAGTTGCTATTATAAAAGGCGTGTTATGTGTACTGCGTGGCTAAATAAACCCACGGGCAAGTGTTTTTTAGAGAACGAGGTTATCTTCAATAGACGTAACATCATTATATTCGATCAAGTTACTTTCCTTGACCATAACTAACCTAATTTTTACGTTTGTTTCGGTGAACTATGTTTTACTTCACATTATCAGAAAATGGTCAGTCGACCGTAATGCTTACTCTACCACACTTCTGTACGGACAAGTGAAAAATGCGATATCCGGCGAATGTGAATGCGCTTATGTAGATATTTGATAAAAAATAACGAAGAGAAAAGTAGAAAAAAGAGATTTCTCAAACGATTCAAATAGTACAATTGCAACATTATAAGTATTTTTAACAATGTACAAAAGTACTAATGAATTTATTAAACACGGACTGTCAGCGATGCTTGTATAATTGACATCCTAATCATACGTATATCTCATGTGATTTTCAACAGTTTTCTTGTATTAGAATGTATAGGAGCATCTCATGTACTTGCAATCCTTTCGATTTCGATCCGTTCGATCGATAACCTTTCTTAATGCTGATGTCTTGTTTTAATTAACAGTGACGAAAAAGTGACTCATTTCCGGATACAGGTACATTTCATTACATTTGCATAAAATTTAGTCTTTTTTCAGATTCCATGATCGAAGCCGAGCTTGAAATAATCTTTACAGAGATAAACTGCGCTCTTTGCACGAAAACTAACTTATAAAATCAAACTTCTTAACTTATTACTGTCTCAATTATATAATTAAGAGCAAATTTCGAATTTCATTCTAGATTTTCTTTTAGAATTACACAAAAAAAAACAAAATTTTTCTTTCAATTTGTAAGAAATTTGAAAAAAATCATTTTTATCATAGCCATTCTCTTCTGGTCGAGGAATTCATCTCGGATACAAACAAAGCTCCTTTGTTCTTAGAACAAGTTATCGACGTCGACGTGCAAGATAGAGGAGAAGGCGAAGTTATAAAGGAAGAATTCTCCGAGAAAGTTCGCCGCCCCCCCCCTTTCACTCCCGCCCACCGGCGTGAGAAGGAGAAAGTTTTAAAATATTCCAGGTCATTCGATTACCCTTTTTTTCGAACGGGACGCAGATCCCAATTACCTTTATCGCTCCTCTCACGGTCACCATAAATAAACGTCAGTTGCCTAATTTTCCCGCGCCGGTACTCTCTCGCTCTCTCTCTCTCTCTCTCTCACTTTCTGTTTTGAAGTTGTTCGCGGGAGCCATCTCAAACTTTTGGTTCTGCCATTCCTCCAGCGCGACGACACGCTCGAGGGGATAAAGACCGCCGGCAAGGAGAGATGGGACACTTGAAAGGGTACTTCTTTGACATTCTGAGACTACGTCAGCGGTGCGTGCGAGGACAGGAGGGGGGGGGGCGGGAGTCAGATCGTATGAGCTGTAAGAGGTATGCAAAGGCCACTTGCCAATGTACAAAATACTGCGCCAGGTGGGTGGAGGGGAGCGGTGAAAATGGTATTTTCGTCGTCGAGGAAATTGCGCGGAGAGTAGAAAAAAGTAGTAAAAGAACTTTGGTATATTAATCAGCTGGAAAGGAGGTGGCAATTTGCAATTTCGGTATTCCGGGGGGACGAGGGCGCGCGCGCTCGGAAGGAGGCCAAGACATGCACGCGCGCGGCCGTCGCTCGAGTATAATGCGACTATAATGGCATACCGGATTTCGTCGAAATAAAATTACATTCCGGGGGGAGGAAATTTCGTCGGCTTTGCGCTCGTCTCGCGCACGTTCCGTCGTAAATACAACGCGCTCCTTTTTATGCGTCCGCGCGAAACCGCGTTCGCGTCTCTCTCGACAAAGAAATAAAAAAAAAAAAAAAAAAGGAAAAAGGAAGAAGAACAAGAACAAGAAGAAGAACAACAAAACCAAGGAATTAACTGTAACTTAAACGAATTAATATCGACAAATAATATCCCACTGATGAAAATCTATCGCAATAATAAATTACGTCCATAAATCCCGCGCGTTTTATCCGAAAAATACGCGGGGAAAGCAGAAATTTCAGTTTTCCCCAGCGGTCGTTAAACTTAATAAAGCTAAGAGCCCAGTTATTCACCTTACGTAAGCGTAAGCTTTGCTTTCCGAAAAATTCATTCGATCCCGTCTCCCTTCCACTGTCCGCCCCCCCCCCGCCATTCATCGCGGATTCGAAGTAAAAAGAATTGCTCAAGGTTACGAAATATGTCTGCGGGGGGTAGGCTGGGAGTTGGGTCGGGATTAACGAAGGAAAGGGTGCCAGCTCCCGTAAATTCTCGGGAATTCTCACTCCCCCCCCTTTCCAACCGATATACTTGCTCGTAGCCCCCGAATAAATAGACCGGGCTCGCTCCACTTTTCACCGGGATTGATATCACACGCCCGTTTTCGGGGGCAAATCGATGTCATTACGGGCGATCGTCAATATTGACCCACCGTACAACGTACCGATACCGCGGACGATTCTGCCTCCGCCCACGGACCTTCCTGCCGTCTCATAAACAACCCAGCGGCACGAACGCAACGGCACAAAATCAGCGTCGGCTGTAGATATCGTGCGCAATAATGGAATTCACCGATCGACGGGACCGAGGCGAGTCCGCGACCCCCCTCGCTCCACTTATCTTCGTTACGTCAAACGCAGACGCATCGCCGGGAGGCGTCGCGTCCTGAAGTTACGTATGCACGTATTTTGTGTGAAAAAGGCAGAGAGAGAGAGAGAGAGAGAGAGAGAGAGAGAGAGAGAGAGAGAGAAGGAGAAAAAGAGGCCGCCTTTTGTACATAGCATATATGTGTATATGTATGAAGGAAAAGAAAAACACCCGGGGTGACAACTCGGCAGGAATTACCGGGGTCCAAAAAGAAAGGTATAGGAAGAGAAAGGAGAGACAGTTAGCGAGGAACAAACGACAACGGTGCCTGACAATCTTAAAGAAAATCATACGAGGAAGAGAGAGAAAGAGTATGTGGGTGTAGCAGCAGCAACAGCAGCAGCCACCCTCACAAAACGCGAGAGAGCGCGCGCCGGGACGATGTATAAAAGAACAGCGCCCGCGCAAAAGAGAGAAGGAGAGAGAGAAAGAGTGAGAGAGAGAGAGAGAGAACGCATGCGGAGATAGGGAGGAAAGCCAAGGTGGGCGAGAGATTGCGCGCAGGGTGAAAGGGTGTGAGAGAGCGCGTAGGAGCGACGGAAAGGCTTGATCGCGCGCTCTAGTTCTCTCTCTCTCTCTCTCTCTCTCTTTCTCGTGGGGAGGGGGAAAGAGAGAGAGGAAGAAAGATAGAGTGTGAACACGCTTGCGTGGATCCCGGGGCTCTGACGACTCCTATACATACACACACACACACACACACACACACACACACACACACACACACAAACACACATTAATATATATATATATATATATATATATATATATATATATATATGTATATATATACACGTGTGCGCAGAAGTGTAGCCAGCTCGGCAGCGGCGGCATCAGTGAGCGGGGCGGCACGGCGGCAGGGTTCATAGAGCTTCGCCCGGGCCGCGCGGCGCGCGACGCCTCGCTTCCTCTCCTCCTTCCCTCCTTCGACGCTGGCGCGCGCATAGTACCCCTTCCACTCCCCCCAACCATCCTCCCGCCGACTCTCCAAAGGGGTGACTCTCCTAGAGGAGAGAGCGCGCGCGCGAAAGAGAGAGAAAGAGAGAGAGAGAGAGAGAGAAAGAGTAAGAGAGCGAGAGAGTGAGAGATATCAGCACGCACCACCCAGCAGCCGCCGCCGTCTCCTCCTCCTCCTCCGCTTACCCTCTCGTCCTCGGAGGCACCGGGGTGGGGGGCGCGTTCGGCCGCGCCGCGCGGCGCACCGCGCCAAACGCTCTCCGGTGGGGCAGCAGCGCGGGCTGCGCGGCGCCGAGGTTAACGGTATATGTACATATATACATATATATAGATATAGATCATATATATATATGTATATATATATATATATACACACAGCGGCGTTTCTATCGCGTTCGAAAACGCGCAGATCGTTAGAGAAAATGTAAAAAGAAAAGCGAATGATAGGATGCGGCTTTCGCGGGTTTTTACCATTGTGCCCGCGTGTGTGTACGAATAGTAGCGAGCGAACCGCGAGTGACGTTATTCATCCGCACGTGGCACGCGCGTGCGTCTGCATTATACAGTGTTGTAAAAGAAAAAGAAAAGAAAAGAAGAGAAAAATACCTCGCATTATAGAAGTAGTGCTTGCGACCGATGTCCTGATATAATTACACGCGTGTGTATCTCGCTCTCTATATATATATAATTATATATGTAGAGCGGCTGTTGCGTGTACGTAATATCCAGGAACACGTGCGCCAGGTGGGCCAAGTGCGGTGCGACAAGCTCCTCCGGCGTCGCCCGTTTCGAACGAAGTAGGAGGAGGAGGAGGAGGGGGAGATCCCCAAACCCGAGCCCGATCCAGCTGCGAGAGGCGATGGCCCCCGGTGCGGCAACCGGCGATCGGCGGTGGCGACGGCACCACTGAGGGGGCATCCGTGGTGGTCGTCGTCCTCGTCCGTCGCGCCCGACCGTCGCGTCCGTCGCGGATCACGGCTGGTAAGCTGGAGGCTGCGAGCATCGTCATCGCCAGCGGGCCAGCGGCGTCCTCGTCGGCGGGGCTGTTATTATGCCAGTGTAGCCGGGTGCAACATGAGGACCTCCTCCTGCGTCAACTACTACGTGCTCTGCCTCGTCTGCTGGGTGCTGCTCGGCGTCACCGGTAAGCTGGACACGTAAGACGTACTTCCCTCCCCCGGCTCCGGCGCCGCGCGGTCGCGCCGTTACGCGACGTCGTTTCGTTCGGCTCGAGATATGTTCCTGCCGTCTCCCAACCCCCTCTCCCCCCGCACACGCCGCGAAAGACGCGGTGCATTTTGGCGTAAGCTGGAAATCTTACGTACGGCCGATTGCGCCAAGTGCTGATTGTATGGATTTAGCGAGCTTTCCTCCAGTCCGACGAGGAAGGATGAACGGTGTAGTTTTCCGCATGTTTATATATATATATATATATATATATATATATATATATATGTAGAGAGAGTGAGAGAGAGAGAGAGAGAGAGATAGAGAGGGGGAACTCGAATTACCTCGGACTTCCGCGTAGTCGAGTCGCAGGAAACTGGAGTCGGACGGCATTGTAGATTGCGCCGGCGATGATACGGTTAAGTATCATTGCTGGTATGTACAAACCGTGCGGTGTAAGAGTGAAAATTTAGACGAGAAATTAACTGTCGGTGCAACACGAGTGTTCTCTTTGTTTTTTTTTTCATCCTCCTCTTGTTCTCAGTTCAATTTCAAAAGTATTAGTTTGCCGAGCGCGGAGGGCGGGGAGGTGATGAGACGAGAGCGAAAACAAAAGCGCGACTTTCGAAGCTCTCAACAGCCGATTAATAGTACGCCTGATATACTCAGTCGGTCGACTGCATTCGATACTCCGGCGTTCGTTTCATTTTCAGCGTTACGTATTAGCTCGAAGCCCCTCCGAAATCACAGTAATTCCTCGCCGTGCTTATTGAGGAGAAGAAATAAAAGACGCCGTATTCATCGATTCTCTGAACAGCAATAACCAAAAAAAAATTATGAGTCTCGTGCGCGCGTGCGATCCGTCCATCTCTATACGAAAGAGAGAGAGAGAGAGAGGGAAGGGGAAAAACACCACCGTACGCTCGCCTAAGCTTTGGACGAACGAGCTCCTCGAACGTCCAGAAATGGAACTCGGCGCATAGCGTTCCTTTTCCTTTCGCCGTCGTTCCTTTTTTATTTCCATTTTCAGCCAATGTAATCCCCGCCGCACGCGCTCCGAATAATATTCGGGAAATTACTGTATATCTCCTCTCGACGACCTATAATCGGGGCGTAGCCTTCTTCTCCCCCCCCCTCTCTCTCTCTCTCGCAATCCTCTGCCCAGTCCGCCTGCTTCTTCGCTTTCGAAGTGCCCGAAAGAGAGAGAGAGAGAGAGAGAGAGAGAGAGAGAGAGAGGAGAGAGATAGAGGGGAAGGGAGAGATAGAAAAAGAAGAGTTTCACCGTCCGCACCGTCGCGTTGTGGGTCGGATTTGTTTTCTCATCCTCCCTGGCGTGGGGAGCGAGTGATGCCGAGGATGGGAGGGAGAGGAAGCGACGGGCCGTTCGCATCGGATCGCTTACTTCTCTCCGATATGCCCGTGCTCGACGGACCTTACGCTGGAGATTTTATACGTGTACAATATATACATCAGAATTCGTAAGTGGAGCGATCGATCTCTCGGCGGTCCGCGGCGCGCGGGTCCGGTGAGCGAGAGCTCGCCGAGCTCGTGGTCGTCGAGAAAAGTATATATATTTATATACGTGCGTAGGTCTCTATGTATGGGAATCCTCCGCGGAAGGGGGGAGGGATAGTCGGATTTCACGACGCGACGGGTCGTGGACCGCGGATTTTTCGACGAGAGAGGATTTTTTTTTTTGTTACTAAAGCTTCTTATAAGGATCGCTCGCTCGAGGTAAAGAAGTTGGAGTTGATCAAAAAGGTCGGGAGAAAAAAATTCTATAGAGTTCAAGGTCCTTGTCGACCTTTAGATTCCTCCTAATTTCGGACTTTCAATTTTCAAGTTTTGAAAATTAGGGCAATATATTCTCTTCCTGATAGCTTAACTTGTTTCTGTGAACTTTTAATGTACACATTGAAATAAATTAATTTTTTGAATATCTTATGAAGTTTCACCATTGCAACCTTGGAATTTTCATGAAAAGGTTTCTGGCTTTCATTTGTACTACTTAAAGACGATTCGTCCTATAGATCGGTTTTTGTTCTGTAAACCGTTACTTGGCGGAAAATCGCCATTATAATGCTGCTAAACAATCCTTGACAAGTTGTAACGTAAAAGGATTCTTCTAAAATATGAGAATGATTTTTTATCAAATTTTTCAAAAAATCTAATCTACTTTAATTCGTTTTCTTATGTCTTATCAAAATAACAAAATAGATTTTTACCCTTGTGTTACATCTTTATTTACCCAAAGCAGAATACATTTACATAAAATGTTACGTGGACATTCTCTATTCGTTCTAACAAAATCTTGATAAATACAATTTAAAACCCACTTACTTTTAGATATTTTTTCGTTCGGCCTACACGTTTTAACCAGATAGATTCACACAAAATCTTTATTTCAGTTGATTCTTTTATGGCAAATTGATGTAAAACAATACGTTTTTCAAGATATTTCATAAGATTTTAAACGGCCGAACATAAATTCCAGTCACTTTCAAAAAATTCCAAGCATTTTATGAGATCTGCCGCTTGTAAAATATGCAAGTACGTTGTCTTTACAAATTTTTTCGTAACATGCTGCTCTACGCAAAAATGACTCGTCATTATAGCATATACAAGTAATGCAATACATATTGATGCCTCCTACAATGGTTCGATCGCTAGAGGGATGGATTAGTAATTCGGTTATCCGAGTTTAAGTTCCGGTCTCAGCCGATTAATAACAACACAGCTGTATACAATTACGTCTGCTTAAATAGAGCGACATTCAATAATAGAAAAATAAATATTTATATAATACATATTGAAACTGTTATCGTAAGCGTTAATAATATAATTAAAGCACATATTCGATTAAAAAAAAATAATTTTTGAACATATTAAATAGTTTATTAACGGAAATAAATAATTTTTTATCAGGAGAAAATTAAATAAATTTTAGAATATTTCTGTTTTGTCCAATCCGCTGTATCAAATTTGTCCAACTTGCTGTATCCGTTTTTCCCGCGCATTGGCTTCCGTTAAATAATTAACACGAGTTTATTCATTCAATCGAACTGTTTTATTATATATATATATATATATATATATATATATATATATATATATATATATGTTTATAACAGAGGAGCAGTTTTGGTGCTACGATTGCACCTCCGCGCCAAATCCTCCCTGAATTCGATGCGCGCGTTCGAAATTGCGGGGCGCGACGATATATATATAGAAAGCTCGGCGGCGCGACGCGACGGCATCGGGCGCGAGAAAATCAGGCGCGAATGCATCAGCGTGTGGAATTGGATGCGGGGCGAGGTTCTTTTTGTTCGAAATCTGTTATTAATGGGTTATCGGGTTATCGAGCGAAGCGACGAATGGTAAATTTTGTAACGCGGAGCGTTAATAACTGTTTCTTTCTTCGTCGTTTTTTTTCTTCTTTCTTTTAATTTCACTGGAAATTGTATCGGTTGCCACCGGATCAAATGGATTTAATTAACGTAACGCGCGCGTGCGCGCGCTCGCGCTCGCTTTCTTTTTTTTTCCTGCTTAATCGAGATCGAGTCTGTTTCATTATGTAATCCGATACTGTGACGAGTTTTTTCTCTCTACATTATCATGTATATCGAGTTTATTCGTGAAAGAACGCTAATACGTCCGAATAGTCCTTTAATCAAATTATGGAAAGAACAAAAAAAACAACAAAGTCAAAATAATATAATAATGCTATACGCGAAAATGATCGCACCGACGAAAGCAATATACAATAAAAATTTATATTTTCGTCATTACGATAACACAGCCATTTATCTCCGTAAGATAATCCTTGCCGATGGACCATCCCCCCCCCTCACACCCTTCACCCGTTGACGCCGTCGTCGAACGCGTCTGCCCACCCAAGTGCGCGAAAACCATTAAAAATGAAAGACGAGGGTCACATTTCATACAATCAACGGAAGCGTTAAAAAGCCGCGTGCGCAAGCGAACCGAGGAGGCATATATATATATAAACGTTAGAGAAATTTTCCCCGTAAAATAATTTAACGTACTAACAAGACCGTTAAACGGGGGGAGAGAACGACCGTAAAATTAACGCGCACAAAGCCCGAGCTGCGTCCGTGGTGTACTTTCGGACGGTTATACGAGCACCGCAATCGGTATGTGTGTGCGTGCGTGCATGAGTCCATATGTGTTTGTATAGTAGGAGGGTAAAAATTTGCAATACGCCCACGAATGTGTATATATATATATATGCATTTATACACAATAGCGCCTGTGTATATCTAATCTGAGCGAAACGAAGTTGCCCCTTACCCCCCCCCCCCCTCCGCTGTCGGGCAACGCGAGCAACGAAGGAGCGCACGAGCAAATCCATCGCGGGGCGACAAAAAAGAAGTGAGGAAGAAATCGATGGTTCGCGTGCTGCATTAACGAAGTGAGAAAGGAGAGAGAAGGAGTGAGAGAAAGAGACACTGAGAATAGAAACAGTAGAGAGAGAGAGAGAGAGAGAGAGAGAGAATAGACACTAGCAAGGGAAGTCGCACTTGGGCGAGAACGAGCACGGAATCACGGCGCGCGACAATGGTTTTAACCCAGAAACCAGGGTCGTCGAGAGCGCGCATACTCGGGCAACCGACTCACGTGTAGTCGCGCGCCACGCACACGTACGTTCTTCCGCTGCACAGGTCGGCCGGGCGACGTGGAAATGCGCGTATACGAAGAAGGAGCGTAGGCAGGGGCAAAACAAAAAACGAGAAAATACCCTCGCCTGTCCGGCCCTCGGGGTTGCGGATGGAGATTCCGAGCCTTTTTACTTAGTGTGCCGTGATTCTTAGCTGCCTGCACCGTGGTACCATATATATATATATATATATATATATATATATATATATATATATATACATATATATACACACACAAACACATACGTAAAAACAGGCGCTTAGATGCAAGGAAAACAGAGATAACGGAATCGGAAGAATCGAGCTTCGTCCTTTCCGCCTCGGTTCGGCGTGAAACACCCCGAGCTAGAGATTGGGCGACCGTAGACAATTCCTCTCGGAGCCGCGCTCTGATCAAATTGCCGGGATATAAGGGGGGGGGTATAAGAGGAAGAAGGAGGAGGAGGGCGCGCCGAGAGAGCGATACACAGATCCGTGGGAGTCCGCGCGAGCGGGGACCGTTTCTACCCTCCGCATCCTCCCTTCGCCCCTCCTTCCCTTTCTTTCCCGCCGGCGGGATTGGGAAAAGAATCCGTTTAGATCGGCTCGTCGGTGCGACAGGAGAGGGGGAGGGCGAACGAGAACGACGGCAGAGACGTATCAATCGAGGAAATGAACAATTCGAGAGACGCCCCTGCCATTCTCGCTTCCTCCGATATATCACAGCGATTCTACACTGGGACCAGCCCCGCTTGATTACCCGAATCGAAAGTCGATTTCCAACACGTTATTCCCGATGCTTTGAAGGGTCGCGATGTATATATATATTTACACGCGCGCACACACATATGTATCTATACATCTACACAGGTGGCCCACCTCACGAGGCGAACAGAGCGCGGAGCGAGCGGGGGGGGGCAGCGGCAGGGGCAGATAGCCCCTGTCGTTAGGGGCGCCAATGATTTATACCTGAATTGATGCGGGACGCGGGTGGAGAGGATTTTGGGGGATTGGAAATCGCGCGTGATTTATTTGGACGGGCGGAGCCGGGCGCCGCGCCCGAATACAGCGCCTATGAGGCCGGGCCGCGAAAGCGTCAAAGGGCACTCGCCGCCTACGACGGGAGGCCGGCTACGCGTAATATACGCGCCGTCGAGTGCGAAGGGGTCGGACGGGGGGGGGTGGGCAGCCGTTGTTGTCGCGCGAGAGCGCGCGGGCTCGCGGGCTCGCTGGCAAAAAGGAAGTGTGGCGAGTCAATAAATTCCGATGTCGCCGGACACCGCTGGCGTCCAGATTAGAATTCAGTGCGCGAGTGCGTCGGGATAGTTTTTTCGTTTTTTTTTTTTTTTTTTTGTTTTTGCTCTTCCCCCTCCTCCTCCCCACAGACACGCTGTACCCGCCACTATAGATGCATGCGCGCTTCCGCTTTTACGCGCTGTTCGTATGTGTGTGGACTGGGGTAAAGGAGAGAGAGAGAGAGAGAGAGAATTTTTCGAGATACTTTTTATTTAATCTAAATTTGTTTAGATACTGGATCGAAAATGGTTTCTTTTTGTATTATATTTATAACGTCGTTTAAAATAGAAAAAAAAAACTGTCTTGTTTTACACGAGCATAAAGTTAGCCGGGACAATAAACTGGAACGAACTGGCTGCTCTGTCGGTGCACTCCTAAAACGTTGACTTTTGAATAAAATAACAGATTCCGAATAAAATTTGACTAACCCTCACACCGAGAACGCAGACAATACTACTCTTTCCTGAGAATACGATTTGGACTAAATTTAAGATTTTACAGCAGGGAAATTAAGCAAGTTTTCTTTTTTTAAAGAGTTAAAAGCAAATAATTAAGTATAAATTTTATCCTTGAAATATATCGTTGACTTCGTTGTTGTATTGTGAATTATTTAGATTTATTATTTTTCTTGCATATCTGAAAATGTTTATAGATCTCTATCTACATAAAAGCGACTGATTATACTTTCTACTATGAATATGAAATTATCTGAAAGGATCTGAAAGGTTTATTGTACACAATGTATAATAAAATAAATTGCATACTAGTTGGAATTATTATGGAAAAGGACAAAAATATAAGTAAATTCGTTTGTAAAAAGCACAATTTTCCTTTTTCTTCTGGTATTGCTATTGGGTTAAGTGAGGTATGCTCGATAAACAATTTTTTTCTATATGTATGAATAGTGATAATAATCAAGACACTTTTTTTTTTTAAAGCAAAGTATTTTTTCACCACCGTGAGTAATCCAATTGATTTTAGACCCCTTTCCAGACGAACGAAGAAAACGAACTTGCCAGAAAGTTTCAAAATAGAATATCTTAGCGGAAATCAGGAGGTTTAAATAGAAAAATTCATATACATTAATTATCGTTTCATTGTAGTTTTAATGAAAAAATTTTTTTCCAAAGCTGCGCAATCACAATTATAATAAAGTAAACATATTTATTTATTCGTATGTATCATCCTTTTTGTAGTCTTTTATTTATTGTTAAGCAGAAATTCATGGTTTATTAATTTTGAAACCTAATACTGAGATCAAATAAGTGCTCAACGTTTCGTGAGATATATATATATATATATATATATATATATATATATATATAGCCCACTTTATTAATGTAATTGTTGCCGTCCTCTGTAAATCAAGAGAGGCTACTGGAAACGGGTTTTTTTTTCCCTCCTACCAGCAAATTTCGCAACCGCACGAGGTCACGACAATGCTTCTCGCTCGCGAAGGAGCAAACCGTAATGCCGGCATTATCTCTCGAACAGCGCGTTACGTTGCACCGTGGTTTTATACGGACGATAAAGTTTCTTGTCCGACCGCCCTCCTTCCGCCCCTCTATCAAAAGTGCAAATTTATCTAAAACTTCTTGCCGGGTAGCATTCACTTAACTAAATGATCACCCCGAGACTTGCGCAATTACAGCTCTCGTTGTAGCATCCTCATGCTCTCTCTCTCTCTCTCTCTCTCTCTCTCTCTCTCGTGTGCCTGTCTTCTCTCTTTCTCTCTCTCTCTCTTTACTCGCGTTCTCGCGGAAAGAATTTTAGAGCGGCGCGCGGCCGATAAGGCGACTCCGCCCAAGCGTCTTCACAGCCCACCGCCCCGTAGCCGCAATTATTCACGTCGCAATCATCGAGTTTTCTTCTTTATAACTCGCGCTGCGAGTCGTAATTCTTATCTTTGCGCTTTCTGCTTCACTCTCGGATCCATCCCCTGCCCCTGCTACGCCCTCACCGCGAAAGTCGAACGAAAAAGACGTATATTTTTCGGACGACGACGATCTTTATTACGAAACAGTGACGGGTCGTATAAGAAGAGGGTGAAAATCGCTGACCGAGCTCTCTCCCTCTCTCTCTCTCTCTCTCTCTCTCTCTCTCTAAGACTGTCCTCGATACTGCTGCTCCGCTCTCGGCCTGATTCGTCGAGGGCGCGCACCCGCCTCAACCGAACGGATCCTCACGAGCGGCCCTCGCGTCGCCTGAAAGTTAGCGAAAGCGATCGCAGGAATTGCACATAATACAGGCGCGAGCATTGCACTGCGTAGCAAGCGTCGAGAATCATACAGCGTGATCGACATTCCGTATAATTTGCGAGAGAATATCGAGCCCGACACTTATGGCCGCGCGCAAAGCTCGTCGTTGTTGCTCGATTTGTGATATCGATAAGGATAATTTACTTTTTCGGTGAAATGTAGAATTTTCTAAAAATAAAAGTTATAGCTCGCAACGGATATAGCTTATGACCGAAATAGTCTCGAGTTGCGGGAATTTTATTGGCGAAGTTTTGTAAACTTAGATTTGTTTAACGAAGTATTTAATAAAAAATAGTTACAGTGAACTACATAATTGCAGTGAGATTTCAACTGAACATATTTCTCTTCTTTTTCAAGTTAATTCCAACTTCTTTTTTTCTGGAAAGCTTAAGCATCATTTTACGGTACAGTGAATTAAACTTTCGAAAGATTTTAACGGATTTTACATTCTTAAGGAACAAAAACATTACCATAAGAAATTAAATATAATAATTTAAAAAATAATAAATTTCTCTGGAACTTACGTTAGATATATAAATTAGGTATACCAGTTGATAAGTAGATATTGAGATACAATATCGAAAGATTTAAAAAAATATTTTATCATAATAACAATTATTATTGTACATTCAAGTAGGAAATCATGGAAATTGTGATTCTTCGCGGCAATGTATAAACATATTGAAGAAAACGCATATCGCCTCCTATTATATTATGAAGCTCTTCCATTCTATAAAAGAAATGCCGTAAATGCTGAATAAATCCCGTGATTATTTTATTCTCGATACGACTGTATTGGCATTCTAATGAATGTAAATATTAAAAAAAAAAAAAAAAAAACCAATAAAGGCAACTAAATTCCCTGAGATTCCTATAAATATTAAGCGAAGCCGTCGGAATCCCGCCTTCCTCTTTGACGAGAGGGGAGATAGCTTTTCAAGATTTGTTTTCTCATTGGAAATTCATTGGTTCTCCCCTCTTCCCGCTTCTCTCTCTCTCTCTCTCTCTCTCTCTCTCGCTCTCCCTCTCCCTTACTCTTTCGCTTCCGAATCCAGCAGTGTCACACCCCGTATTCAGTACCAGGTTCTAAGCGGAAAACGATCGATCTCTTATTATTCACCGACCACTCCCGAGTGTATGCGCTTTTGCGAGTAAATGAGCCCTAGCCCCACCCCCTTCCCCCCGAGATCACCATCCATCGCGACTCGCGCACCCGCTCGTGAAAAGCAGAAATGAATAGAGCGTAACGTCATTATGCGAAGTCCGAGTAAGAGATTTTAGTATATAATAAAAGTATAGTTAATCTCAGGTCGGTCTTGTTCTTTAAATCACGCCCTATTCACACAGATATATATATATATATATATATATATATATATATATATATATATATATAGCATAAAATCCCTGAGCTGTAAGTTTCACGGGCTTAAAGTATACTATATGTATGTAGAGGTGTGGTTTTGTTGAAATGTTTGAAAAGACCAGCAAAGCTCTTTGAGAACGAGCGGGGAAAAACATTACGAGCTATCTGAACATTTTTAAATATTTCCAAGAACATGAGTTATTTATAATACCTTGGGAAATGCTAAAAGTGTATAGAAATGAAAGAAATAACTTTTTTTGGAAATGTAACTTTAATTAAAAAATAAATAAAAAGACCTTTTAAACCGGGCTTTTCAAATTCGTCAATGTCCATTATGTATGTATGAATACGTAAATATATGAACGACATAACAATATTTTAATAAGATTTTAAATTGTATAAAATGAATTTGCATTATATTACATTTCTTCATGTAAAAAAATAAATAATAACGATGACGATGACGATGATAATAATAATAATAATAATAATATATCGGTATTGATGAAACAAACAAGAAGAAATTTAAAAAACAAGAAGAAAAACACCAAGTAAGGCCATAAACCTACTTTACACGAACTTTTGCCCTTCTCACATTATTATATTCTCCATTTAAGTTTAAGATTCGATAAAACTCACTTTATTCAGACGGGTTAACGGAAAGTAAAGCCGAGGCGCGAGAGCCAGTGAGGGGGGAGGGGGACAACAAAGGCTTTAAGAAGCGCCAAAAGAAAGCTGAGCCGTAGAGAGCGAGCGAGCTTACAAATTCAACTAAAACTCGCTCGGGGGCAATTATTCCGAGAAAAGAGCTACACGGATAAAAGGCAAAAACCATGGCGTTCCGTAAATAACACCTCCACCCCTACCCCGCACTCACGCGCGCTAACACTGTCCACTAAATAAAGCGTTGAAGCTCCAGATAAAGAGAGAGAGAGAGAGGGAGAGAGAGAGAGAGAGAGAGAGAGAGACGTTCTTATACGACCAAAATTATATTACTCTGTTGCTCTCCTCCCTCTCTCTCTCTCTCTCTCTCTCTCTCTCTCTTTCTCTCTTTGACCGCGCATCAGCTCTTGGAAAGGATAACGAGGTGGGCAGGGAGAGGGGGAGAGCGGTACAACGATGCCGCTACACAAAGAAACGCAGAATCGTTGCATTGGTATTTTATTTAGGTGGCCACCACTCGCTCCAGCCGCTCGACCAAGACGCGAGTCGCAATGAAAAATAAAGGAGAGCTAAAAGAGAGTGTTAGAGAGAGAGAGAGAGAGAGAGAGACAGAGAGAGGGAGGGAAATAAGTAGCGAAGAGCTAAAGGGGTAAAGGGTCTTAAAGAAAATGGGTGGGGGGAGGGATTGGCCAACCGCGAAACCACCGCGACGATGAGAACGATAGGGTGCCACATCGGAGAAAAAGAGAGAGAATGAGAGAGAGAAAGATGAAAAATCCGAAGCAAGTAGTACGAGTCAAGCTTTTAGTAGACGCCACGCGTTCCAACCTCGTAAAGCGATACACTCCGACTGTTATAATACGGTCCAGGATGCCTGCTCATTTTCTTTCTCATTCTTCTCTTGCCTTCTCTCTCTCCCTGTTTCTCTGCTTCGCTTTATTTCATACCGCTAGAAATAACCTATTGCTGTCATGCGTGAAAAAATATTAGCAGGGCGGAACTGCCAACGTTTAATTGTGTTCTCTTAGACGGGTACTGGCTGTTATTGAAAGCTTCGTAAATTATTTTTTCGTGAAAGCGCGAAGGTTTTTTCGATTTTTCCTGTAAAATTATAAAAAGTTTAACAACAAGTTCACCTCAATGTTTTTTTTATATATAATAAAGAAATTCCCTCTTTCCCATTCCGGTTTTTGTATATGGAGAAGTCCTCTATATCGAAGCAGACGTCAATGCATACGACTATATATATTATCATACGACTATAATATTATTCAAGAATTAATTATAAAAGTTTAGATTTAAAATCTTCTCAATAGTCAGAATTAACTTTTTATCGAATGTTAATTAATAATTTAAATATGCGACGTTCAAAAGCTCTAACTTTCAATGCTGTTCAACTTTCGCGCGTGCTGGCGCGTTCGACGAAACAACAACGCCAAACTTACGACCCAAGCCAAAAATATTAATAGAGGAGGTCCGTTTTTTAGCTTTTAAACGCTTAGGATTTTCCATAAAGAGGCTATTTTATATGTTGTCTTCGATATCGAAAGTGAATGCACGACTGCAAAAAAATTGAGAATTTATTAGTGCAAATTCATTATCGGACAAATCAAGATAAATATGTACTATTACTATATAAAATCATACACAATAAGTTGCAAATGTTATAATTTCATGACATTGTCATCACAAATAGAATTGTTCATTTTATTTTTAATTTTTGGCGTTCTTGTTCAATCATATTTATCATTACAATATAACAAGAATTTTTCTTATTTAAATATTTTTGATTCTTCCATAATTATTATTTTCTAATTAATTGGCTTTACGTCACTTTTCATAGAGTATTTCGAAATTAATCTGACATTTAATTGAATATTGTACAAAATTCGGTACTTTGCTTTGAATAC
This sequence comes from Sycobia sp. Sy_11, assembly GCA_018907035.1. Lineage (NCBI taxonomy): Eukaryota > Metazoa > Arthropoda > Insecta > Hymenoptera > Epichrysomallidae > Sycobia > Sycobia sp. Sy_11. The sequence continues at coordinate 4,557,193 of JACCIC010000014.1, forward strand.
CATATCTGAAAATAAATAATCATTTTCTGACAAACGACAAAGAAGATAATTATTTAATGCCATAAAAATTCACACAATTTTATTTATTCTTAACTATAATTTAAATTAACTACTTTCAATGACTTATAACGACTGACTTACTTATTAAATATAAACATATAAAAGAAATTTCCTTTACCAGAGCTCGCACGAAAGCACGTGCGCACTTCTACCATCTTTCTTCGAACGTTTAACGCATCGATGCTTTCCGGGACACTTTTACGCTTGGCAAATTTTTCCCGCGCCCGAGAAAGGGACATTTTACCCTCATCCGCGTAAAATGCACGAGTCCCCCTTCCCCCTCCCGCCACGAAATGTATTTAAAAGCCTTCGTAAGTCAATAAAGCCAAAGAGCTATTTTGATACGCACTTTTTCCATCAACTTTCGCAGGGGCCCGACAGGCGGCGAAAAAACACGGACTATTACCTGCCGTAGTGCATGCGGATCAATTTTTTTCCTCCTCTTTTTCCATTTTTTTCTTCTTTTTTTGGGCAATACGTCCCTGTACCGTGAAAGGCCTTTTTTTACTTAAACCTAGTTTTATATTATCGCAAATAATGGAATGAAGGGGAAAACAATTTTCAAGCGGCGGAATTATAATTTAATACAATAAAATCCTTTTTATAAAGAGTAGAAGAGTAAAAGAGTCGTAACGATCTTTCATACCGATCGAGCGATAATGGACTAATGATGAACGATTTGATTTGACTTTAATACGAATATCAGATTTCTATCGCGATAGTTTCACTTGGTATCCAATTTTTCGTTTGAATAAAATGGTTTAATTTAATTATCCACTGACAGTTGACGTGTTCAGATTATATTTTTATAATTCAGCAGGAATTATGGATATATATATATATATATATATATATATATATATATATATATATATATATTGCTGCATAATTATTCATTCCATATCTGCGCAAGGTCATTAATTAATTCTGACAAGTCAACAGACAATCAAAGATCGCTTATATACTTAACGCTTTGAAAAATTATAATAGTAATTGTATATTAGCAAAATTATAATAGGCAAAATATATTATTGAAGTAAGATTCAAATTATTTCAATTCTTAATGATTAATCTCAATATTATTAAGTCTCTATCCATCTTCGTTATTCTTGTATTTTGTTTAGAAAGAAATTTTTAAATTATTTTTCATAAATCTGGAAGTTATATTTTACTTAATTATTTAGAGTGTTTCATGTTTGGAATCCTGCAAATTGATTTGTTATTTCACTTCGTAGATACATTAATTTCGTTCAAATGTCATTTTTTTGATTCTGTTAAAGATATTATGGGACTGCAGGAGTAGGTTAAGATAACACACACACACACACACACACACACACACACATCTAGATTGCTAAATAGACTATCAAATTTTGAAAGTTCCTACAATTGTCAAAACATCTGTATTAATAGGAATATCATAAAATGCAATGAACACGAAAAGTAAATGTAAAACCAAATTGAAACATAATAGAAAAACAGGTGGTTATCGTTCGTTGAAAGTATGTTTATAAGTTTTGGATTTTTTCCAGTCATATCAGCAAATTCTTGTGATAACATCGTCGGTGTTCTATTAGCATTTTTCGAACTGTGGTATTTTTGCACCCCTTCCCCGCTCCCTTCAGATCCTACCTTCACACCACTATTTATCAAATCAGAATTCTCGCATAGACTAATACAGTAATCTAAATAATCGACATCTACAGCATTTACGTCTTTGTTGTACACATGAATTATTATTCAATCGTTTAATACTTGTTCAAAAATCGACGATTATTATGATGATTTCAATTATTTAAGCGTAATTCTTTTGCACTAAATCTGCTAGGAATGGTTTCTAGAGTCACAAGAAGATCTTCGAAATGAAACCGAGCAATGTAACCTATTCAAATCAAAATGGAGCCGGAGAATTCCCCCCCCCCTCTCCTTCTCATAATTACACCTTAAAAAACAAGATTAAAAACGAAACTCTAGTTCATCTATCTACACTAAGGAGCATAAAATCAGACAAATTACAATTGACAATTACTGCTTAAACTATTATTTTTCGTTCGCGTACCGTATATCTAAGATTGGGATTCAGTTCAAAAAAAAAAAAAATCACTGACGATACTTCATGCAATGGAATCAGAGGAAAGATTATAAATTGTAGAAATACGATTGTAAGATATCTTTTTCGAACGAGGGAACATCTTAAAGTTATGCGGAGTTTATTCTGGAAGCGAGTCAGAATTTCCTCGCTCCATACGGGCTAAACCTGTCACTGATATATTGTAGATTCTCCTCGGTAGATAAAACTGAGCATATTTCTGATTGCCGGCTCGGGCACGGAATTTCAAAAAGTTCTACTGTACTGTAAGTAATTGTGTTTGAGAGGTTCCAGCACTTGAACGTTTAATTAAATATTACAACATTTCAGCGTCGGCGAGTTTTGTCCTAAGTTTCTAACTCTGGCTCGGCCCTCCATGCTCTCAGGCTAACTATTCATGCTTTTACTATAGTTAGGATACATCTCTAATGCCCTTGATTAGCATTGTTAGAAGATTTGTTTCACGTAAATTATCATTGTTAAATTGACGTGACGGTCGAATTCATAAATTCGTCTTTCTGTATACATAAAGGTTAAATTAAATTCCCCGATTGGATTATTTATCATACAATATATATATATCCGAAAACATTTTAATAACAGCCCACGGGTAAATCAACGATACGTGGTTTCGTGAGGGCTTAATGGAAAATTAACGAATATAATCGTTCGAACATTCGCAGCGCGCAGCAATTTATCTTATCGCGCGCTCTTCCCACACACGGTTTCACTAATATATATATATATATATACCTGGATCACTTGAGCGAGTAAAGAGCTCCATAAACCTTTTCCTGCTCTCCGCCACGATATATATATATATATATATATATATATATATATATATCGACCGCATTGTTTTCAGTTTTACACCCCTTCTACCCGCACCTATACGAACGGCGAGACGTACGTACTTGCGCGGGCGCGCGCACAGACGCACAAACACACACGCGCGAGCGCGCGAGCACACATCAGATCGCGAATCGCGTTATGTAATGCCCTATCAACCTCAAATCACTCGATTCCGCTCCCCGCCCATATACTCCTTTCCTACCACTTCGCTGACGAGGGCAATAACCGGTCCGGCTAATAGGCCCGGAAGGGGGAGGGTGGGACCGTATATTAATTTCCAACATTAAACTCGAGGGGCGGGCACGGAGAGAGCGTTGCGACCGCCGCCCGTCGTATAAGAAAAGTAATTGTGTCGTTCCCGCGAGCGCCCTTCATCTCACCCTCTCACCCCAACAGCCACCGAAAGAACCGAACTGTCCGTATAAAACGTTATAATCACCCATAAATTGGACTTTACAACGCTCAACCGTAAATTCCTGGTTATTCGTCCTTTAAATCCCCCTCGCCGCGCGGCGACCTCAGTCCTAAATCCTATGAGTTTTCTCATTGCTTCTCCCCCCTCCTCTCTCTCTCTCTCTCTCTCTCTCTCTCTCTCTCTCTCTCTTCCTGATGATTCTTGTTCCCTAGCACATTGTCCTCGAAAATTAATTTTTGAATGAACATTTTTAAAATTTAAAAGCCATAGCAGGAGTGATATTTATATATATATATATATATATATATATATATATATATATATATATAACACAGCCACACAAATAAATATTCTCGGACTGGCTATAAGATATTGGCTGAATTATATAAATGTATAAAAACTGCTGAATTTGTTTTCCGCGTGTACAAATATATATATATATATATATATATATATATATATATATATATATATATATGTGTGTGTTTTTTTTTCTATCATACCTTGTGTAGAAAAATTGTAAACTACTGAAACGAAGAACCGATCGTATACATATAGGACCATTTGCGCTATCTCAAGTAATGAATCATAAAATAAAAAATGAGCGATGACTCGATTATGAATGAGTTAATACCGTAAGCCCTTTTCAACTTCTGAATTATCTATCGAAGGAAAACTGAATTTAGGCAATAGATAAACAATTTTCATGGACGATTTTAGGATTTCATCAGCGATAACTGAGAGTATCATATTCTTTTCAGAAAATAGGGTTTGATCTGACGTGGAATGAAATGAAGGAGAAGGAACAAACGAACGAATGAATTTTATTATGGAAAAAAAAGAATATGATATATCCAACAATAATAAAATGATTACAATCTTAAGTTCAGATAACTGAATGGTAAATATAACAAATGAAAATAAGGATAACAAATAAAAATGAGAATAATATTTCCTATTGATCCCATCCACACTAAAAAAATTTTTCTGATATCAAGCAACTATTTTCTTGTTTTACATTAAGTAAGTAAGAATTTTATATTTTTATACTAATTATTTAAAATAAGACAACATTTACTAGCTTAAAGAGGACGTGATTTGATTTAAGTGGACTCTCCTAGCGTCAAGTAAATACTTCCTTCATTTAATAAGATACTTTCTCAATTTAAGGAAATAATTTTATTGATACAAAACAAGAAAATATTAAATTGATAACGGACTTTTTTTCAATGTACCTACATACTATGCTTTGAACACGGTCGTAATTGTGGATTTAAAAGAAAACCAATTGAGATAATACAAAGGTTCGGCAGCTTTTCAATTTGAAAATAGTTTGCACAAAACTGATTAGCTCCGCTTCAATTTATAGATAAGACTCGTTAAGATGCGATCGGTAAAAGTGATATGCTCAAAAATTGAGCTAGATTACTAAATAGTTCCGTTGATAAGTGCCGCGAACCAAATAGCGGAATTATCGAACGAAGGAGATACTGAAATTTCGATCAACAAAAATTTCATCGAACGCGTGATTATTGCTCGAGAAATGCTCGCTTCTGTCTTAGACATGTCGGGACGATAAAACTAATTTTTAATCGTATTATTAGATTCTCATCTTAAAGAGAAAAACTGGCAGAGAGAGGGTGAGAGATAGAGAGAGAGAGAGAGAGAGAGAGAGAGAGAGAGAGAGAGAGACTGTCCGTCGATAGTAACGTCGAAGAAAAGAGAGTGGAACAAAGGCCCACATTGCTGCAGCCGATCAGACGGGCTATTTTTAATCGAGACCGTTTAATTTACGGGACAAACGCGGCCTGTTACGCTCCGACGATTGACTCCTCGGACGAAACAAAGCGGACGCGCGAAAGCGCCCGGAACGCTGCTCGAAATCCCTCCGCTTAAGTGGCCGAGGAGCGGAAAGAGAAAGAGCGAGACAGAGGGAGAGCGAGAGAGCGAGAGAGAGAGAGAGAGTGGGAGAGAAAAGGTGCAGCGGCAGAGCGAAACGGCCGCGGCGCGGTAAATCAGCTCTCTCGCGGCCCCTTAGGCAGGCGGCGAGGAGAGCGCCCGCGTTATTGGCCGATCAACACGGGGGGCGAAAGGGAGCGGGGAGGACGAGGGGGGAAGGAGGGCACATAATGGGCTCGGCACTCGACCTCCCCTCCCGCCCCGCAACCCCGTCCCGACGCACTCCAGCCCCGCGCGGGCGCGGCCTGCCGGGATTTTCGACCGGCTTATTGTTTCGCGAGGGCTAATGCGCGAACGTCGTGGGAGGGGGAGGGGAGGCTGCTGCTTTTATTGCCGCGCACTCTTTGCAACCCCTTCTCCTCTCGCTTCCCCCGCCCCTCACGCGTTCTCCTCCAACCTCGCAGCGAGCGTCGCGTCGCGTGTCGGCTCGCTCGCATGAACGTCTATGTACGTATACACGCTCGGCTGATTTAAGCAGATTACGGAGGGCGGGATTTTAACGCGCGCACCTCTCCCCTGCCCCTTTCCCCGAGTTCGTTGTTTGCTGTGCCTGGGGGGGGGGGTGCGGAAAGGTTTACGGCTCATATTTTTCTCGGCCGGAGAAAGGCTTCTTTTTTTTCGCACCCCTTCCCTGCTGCCCTCCCATCCTTGCTTCCGCTGGTAGCTCGCCGTGTTTATGGACATATAGCGTGAATGAATGAAAAATCACGCCTCCCACGAATGGAATTGTTGATTTTTCGTTTCACGTTAGGCTGCTATAAGTTTGCGATGGATGGGATGATTTCCAAGAGTTAAGATGTTATCACCTTTATCTTTCTTTTCTTTGGATTTTCATAATCAAACTGAAAGGGTTTCGTTAGGATGGATTCATTATCCGAATCCCGGTTGAAATATTCTTGATAAACATGTAATAAAAAGTATAAGTGAATGGTTATGGTTCAGCAAAAAAGAATTAGAAATAAATTTATATAATCTTTATCGTTGTTGCTGATATTTAATGATGACCTCAAACAGTGAAATCACCAACTTTAACAAATTGTTACTGCAACAACTTTAACAAGTTTAAAAAAATTAATAAACTTTAAATAATTGTGCATACAAGAAAATAAAATCTTTAAATGCGTAAAAATTTTTCTGCAAAATTTATTAAATCTAGTATTAAAAGATGTTCGATCTCTAACGATATCAGACAATAGAAAATAATTCAAATATTAGTATTCTTCAAGAATGCTTATTAATACAATTAAAATAAAATATAATTCTGTTAAAATATTTAATTTTCATTTAGAGAAAATTTTTAATAAATATAATATCACGCTAATTAATCAATTATATGTTTAGAATAATTTAGAAATATTGTCATTTCTAAAAAAAAACTAATGTTATATAACTTAACAATCTTAGTCGTTGATTGTCCAAACTACGAAGAATAATCGAAAATAAGAATAAAGGAGCATATAAATTTTGTTAAGAAAAAAATTCGTTAACACTTGCTTCAATTATAATATAGTATAACGTATTATTTACTTTTCGCATAATTTGAGTCTTATAAAAGAGAAAACAACGCTTCAGGATCCATAGTCGAGAAGACTATGGATCCTGAAGATCTAAATAATTAGCTGGACATAAATAACATAAAATAGGAATTTAAATATCATATTATTGACATCTTGTTATGTTTATCTGTTCTGATCTTGTTATGTTTATTTCTTTCTCTTGTTATGTTTATCTGTTCTGATCTTGTTTATTTTTGTAACAACATGAATTTTACATACTAATAAATCCTGTTTTATGTTGAAATAAAACTCGAAATAAATGCAATGATGTTATACATACATGTTCATCTGTACAGCTTTCTGTTACCATTGTGCGGTACACGACTTTTTATACAGCCGTTGAATAAGCTTTACTGTCAGATTGACGTGTGATCCTTCGATGCGCGAACGTGCGTGTACGTCCGTCCGTGTGTACTTGCATTGTACATATAGATGTCTCTATTCTAATCTTGTATATTAAAAATTTTTTTGTTTGCTGTCAATGTCTAGAGGTATCTTTGAGAAATTTTTATGAAAATCTATATAGAAAGATCATTCGAATCTTCGTTAGTCATTAAGATTAAATCTAATAATCTATCGATTTAAATATACAAAATAATATTTCCAATTAAACTAAATTTACGAAAATCACGAATTTCACTGAATTTTTGGCGCTTAGTGTAAAATAATGTTCATAATTGTTGTCAAAACAAATATTTAACTCGAGAGAATTTCATGCATATTAAATTGTCGCACGTGCATCGAAAATAAAATCTACAAATGTATCCCAAACATCGTGATCTCAAAAAAACATAAGTTTTTAGTTAATCAGAAGAATGTTAAAATCAGTAAACACAATTTGATGAAAAACTATGGATTAAAGGCTAGCGTTATATTACGGTACATTTTAAAACTCAGGCGTGGAAGTGATTATTTGCCTCATGAGACAGTTTATCCTCGAGCGTAGCCAGGCACGTAAAACCCAATTTGCGCACCATTTCCGACTCGTACTTCACTCGATTCCACTGCGAGCGAAATCATGTCCAAGTCGCGATTTCGAGGTTAGAGTGGAATTAATGCAAGGGATTTCGTAGCATTCTAAAAATTAATAAAATATCAGTTCGCGAAAAAGAAGATCTGTTCAAGGTCAATATATCCATGGAATAGTTACAGTGTTATGAGTTACTATATTTAAGACATAGTGCAGAGTTTCTTTATTCATGTTTTTTTTATAATATTTTTTCTTATTTACGTTTACACGTTATATTTACATATATATTCTGATTAATTAACTCAATTTTCAACAAAAAAGTGCATTTTTGAGAAACAAAAAACTTTTGTTGATTATATAATTTTTTCATAATTATACACTGTTCTCATGAAAAATTTAATATTTGATTTACTTGGCCACGTATTATTTACCTTTTGTAGAATCTGAGTCTTATGAATATGAGGAAGAGAGACTTTTAGAATAATTTGTTTAGGTCGCCGAAAAGTAGCGACCGAATGAAGCCAAGTACCGTCTAAACTAAAAAATTTCCGCGCTATTTCATTCAATCATGTCTCCTGAAAAATGCTTTTATATGATGTTATTCTGTTTAACCTGGCTCTAATTGTGCTTGCAAATACTGGTGATGCTCAACAACGTGCAACGAAAGTCTACGATATGTTTGTAAACAGAGTACAGCAGAATATATAGAATAGCAATCATAAAAATTTTTAATTGTCTTGGTTCCTTTGATATAGAACAATAATACTGCTCGATAAAAATTTTCGCTTCCAAGTCATAATAGTGAATCCTTCGAAAATCACACCCACTGATCGCCACCTGATTCGCCGTGGATTTACTTTAGGAATACTGCAGGCAAAGCATGTACATATACACTCGAGGCCGGGTATAAAACGCGATGGCAGCAATATAAGCTCCCCCCCCCCCCGACTCCATCGCTCGATAGCCGCTGTCAACGACGCATAAATTAAGAAGGACCGAACCTTATTTCCGAGCTTGCCTCAGTACCCCCCCCCCAGTCGATTTCCCGACTCGCCCCCACTCCGAATCCCGAGTTTCCTTAAAATTACGAGTCTCCCGGCCGAGCGGTCGCGCGCTCAGCGCTGCGCCTCGACGCAACCGCGGCGCCAAGACCCCGGTCTCGCATTTTACATTATTCATCTGAGAATTAATAGGAATAAGTACTCTGGTGCTGCCGCTTAGCGAGTAAGTATGAGAGAATGGGAGAGGTGAAAGGGAAGACAAGGGTGTCGGCAAAATCATTCCCCAACACCGTTATTTGTATATATATATATATATATATATATATATATATATATATACCAAATTCACTCTCGTAATTCTTATCCAGCTCCTCTGCTTCAAACTATATATGCTCCAACCAACGACGTCTATGACGCCCGTAGAGACTTTCTCGATCGCCTGCATAAAAGTATAATCGAACGCGCGCGGATGATATGGTTCCGACCGTCGACGCCAAGGAAAGAAAGAGAAAGAGAGAATATCTATATATATATATATATATATATATATATATATAATCGTGCTGTAAATCACCCGAGCAACTTCAAAATAGCTGCTTTTTATTGCCGCGCGGGCGGGCGAGCGAATATTCTTCGTCCGTGCGTGCGCGCGCGCGCGTGTGTGTGTGTGTGTGTGTGTGTGTGTGTGGGCGCGCTCGCGTCTCTATTCGCGAGCGAATGAAATGTCCGTACACGGACGAGGCGACAAGGACAAGAAATGGACGAAATCCGGGGACTGAGCGTAGAACGAAAGGAGAGTAAGACAGGGGGGGGGGCAAGACGGTGAGAGAAATAATACACCGGCGTCGCCCTGACTTTTACGACACTCCGTCGTTGATCTCTCTCGCTTCCCTCTCTATCTCTCTCTCTCACTCTTCGGTGAATAGCGGGCAAGTTTGCTCAGCAACTGGACGGTATACAGCCCAGTAGTCACTAGAAAGCGAGAGAGAGAGAGAGAGAGAGAGAGAGAGAGAGAGAGGGGACTCTGTGTGTGTGAGATATAGCGAGTAAGGGGGCAGGGAGGAAGACGAAGAATCATGAGCGGGACATCAGCGAGCGCAAACTCATCTTCGCCTCGCTCTCCGAGAGGGTTGGCTATATACGTATATAATAGAGGGTCGCTTCGACTTGATGGAGCGAATAAAACAGACGGTACGAGGACGGGAGGGGGCGTAAGGGTGGTAGAGAGCCCGGCGTAGAAGCGCGCGCGCGCGCGTCTTCTCGCTCGCTCCCGATGAAAAAGTCGATTTTAATTTAAATTCGTTTACTCGGATATTACGCCTTCGCTCTTCTAGCGCACACGCGCCCCATCTCATCCACGGCGCCGTGTGCCACACACAAGCGCTCGCGCAGCGAGAAAGAGAGACCCTATCGCTCGCTGCTTACACACTTCTCTCGTTTCCCCTGGCGCGTACTTTTTCCCTTTCTTCCTGATCCTCCTTTTTTCTCCTCCTTTATTAACAGCCGGCGGTCGGTATTTCATCGGCCTCCTTATTTATCCTTAATTTATGGGTTACCAGACTTAAGTGAAGTGGGTTGGAAAAGGAATGAAAGGGAGAAGGAGGGCCAGAGAAAGAGAGAGAGAGAGAGAGATAGAGAGAGAAAGAGATAGAGAGAGAGAGAGAGGCGCGAGCTCGAAGCATGCTCGAACGAATCCCGGGTGGCGAATGGGTATATATATATATAAGTCGTCGCACTGTACTGAAAGATATCTCACCGAGGCGAGGTGTGTGAACGCGAAGCTTTTGCACCGTAGTTGAAATAAAGTTAATTGATTAACGAAGCTGTCGTCGCAGAAAATATAGGCACGAAAATATCTGCCGTGGACGCGATCCTCGAGCTCTCTCCTCCCCTTCCCCCATTGAGCAAGGAATTTCTCAGTGTTGTAATAAATAAATATCGCGATTTTCACTCAATATACCCTCCAGAGTCTGCGCATCTGTCTACGCTTCCGGTGACCAAAGAAACGGACAGAGTGCAATTGCATTTGGGGGTATGACGCCCAAAGTCTAAAGTTCTGTCCCTATTTAAACACAAACTGGACATTTAGAATTACAATGGAGCGTATTAATCATGGGACTAATACGACGATGGAGTTCGGGGCGCGAGCCGAGGGTATTTGATCACAGCGAGCGATTCGTCGCCTGACAATATAGAATTTCTCCGACTTTATTGAAACGCTTTAATGAATATTTGGAATAATAAATCCAATGGGGAGTTCTCGAATAGCCAGCTCTCCGTACTTCTTTATACTTTCTGCAATATATATATATATATATATATATATATATATATATATATCGTCCATAAAAGTCGCGATATCTTGGAAAATAAAGAATTTGCTTTTGAAGAAAATATCGGAACGCGCTGGCGAAGGATAGTCGGAGAATAAAACGTAGAAGCTAATAAAAGAAAATTAATTTTTTTTTTTTTCAATAGGTTGAATCTCTTTTTCTTCTCTTTCAGCAATTCACTTGCCGTGTTCGTTCGGAGAAATTTTAATTGGTTTATATATTTTTTTTATTCCCATATGATTAATAATGATAAAAAAAATTTTAATACACGAACATTACTTGAATTTATAATCATCAATTTCAAAATTCACATATGTACATGTAAAATTTCATGAAAATGCAAATTGAGACTGCGTTGTCCGAATTTGATATATTGTAATAAAAAAAAAAAAAAAAAAAAACAAATGAGACCCGTTCAACAACGTTCGAAAATGATAAAACAGTCAACGTAACATTCTGAAGGCAAAATAATCAATCTGAAAAACTTTTAGAAAAAAATTTTTTTTGTTTCCTTTTGCCACGCTGCCCCCCCCCCCCATCTTCCCACCACGGTGTATAAAACGTGTTTTGTTTCGCGTGTTCTCACGGGCAGCCCAATATTTACCAAAGCTACATCCCAATTTTTTCGTCGTGAAACGAAAATTTTTTTTTCAAGTAATCCCGAATTTATGGGGGGGTAGTGAGGGGTGAGAGGACGCCTGCCGTATTTACATATTGCGCCGTGCTCGCTCGCTCGCTCGTTCGCGAAATCCTCCCGGCCGACGCTCTCGTACTACGTGTGTTTATTCACGTGGAATAAAAATAAAAGAATGAAAAAAAAATAAAAATAAAAAAAAGCCACCTTATAGTAATTGTGAAAAATGCCGTGAAAAATATTAAATTCTTTGTTCCCAAGCTTGTTAAAATTAAATATTGCGCGCGTTCGCTACCCCTTTGACAGTTCCATGTAAAGAGAAACTTTTTCGAAAAGCCATTGGCAAAAAATAGCGTTACCCTTCCTGGGCGCGAGTCCTCCCACCTTAGTTCCACGTTTTTTTGCACGAGCCTGGTTCAAAGTACGGCGAAGAGGTCGCTTGGAAAACCAGAAGAAATGCGTTTTAAGAAGAAGAACAAAAACCGCAGAAGCGCAAGACATTTGAAAGAAAGTAAAAATTCCTCCTCCACTATCCTGGTTTTTACTCTGGACATTGTCAAATGTTCGCAGTGCCATCGATCTCCGCGGTGGCTGAGCTATATATTATTGCACGTACGTGTCGGGGTTTGGGGGCGCCATCGTCGACAAAGCAGGTCAAATGAACGGAAAAACAACAAGCGACGGCTTTTTGCCGACCATGAGATAGAGAGAGAGAGAGAGAGAGAGAGAGAGAGAGACGAGGGATAAAACAGGACAAAGAATGTGATAAAGACGCCACAGGCGTACTAAACACAGGGACGTCGAGATCTAGCGCTCGCCTAATACACTGGGCGGAAAAAACAGTATGATGCCTCGAACAAAAACAGAGGAAGTCTGTATATGTATACATATATGCATCAGTTCGTCTCCGGATTTAGACGCAGTGGACTCAGCGGAGAAGTGACGGTGGGGAGGGGAGGGGCTGTGTACAAAAAGTGCGCACGCTGTCGCTCAAACACAAACGGGAAAACACGGAGAGGGGGTGGGCGAGGGGCAGCCCCCATCAGGCCAACGTGATTTCGATTTTTTTACGGCCTCTTTTCGGTCTTTTTGCGTGTATATGTATATATATATATATATATATATATATATATATATATATATACTCTGGCGCTGCTTTTTACGCGGCGAATACGATCGCAACGAAGTTAAAGCCACCCCCTTTGTCCCCTCAGTCCCCATTCGACCCGGAAACACATCCAATAAAAGAGCCAGCGGATGGGATTCCACCTTTTTTTTTCCTTCTTCGTGTTCTTGTTTTCTATGCGCCCCCGCACGCCCGGCGGCGCCATCTCTGCCGATGTTAATATATACAGAGAGCGGGGACGCTTTTTTAATATGCATTGCGGTCCGTGAGAGGCTTCTTCGTCTTCTTCTTCTTCTTCGTCTACTTCTACTTCTACTTCCACGCCTATTCTCAATATATATATATATATATATATATATATATATATATATATATATATGTATGTATATATGTGTGTGTGTGTGTGTACGTAGCTCTTTTTATCCCTCGACCCTTTACGTGCTTTAATACTCTCATACTCCTCCCATTACTCTTACCCCGACCTCGAGAATAGAGGGGGGCAGCAGCTACAAACCGGGCGATAATGAATATAGGATCGATTTTTCCATATTTTTCTCATTCCCGTCGCGGAGGGATAAGGACAAGGGTTTGGGGGGGGGGTGTAGGCGCACGATGATTACTCTCTCGTATTGCGAACCGCTACAGGTCACGCGTCGCTCTGCAATCTGAAGAGATAATCGATCGGTTCGCGGCCTTGTCATCCGAAGAGGCGAATGGGCTCTACGATTTTTTAATTGACGAACTCAACGGTGCCCCGGTCATCCGTCGGAGAAACATCGATGTAACCGACGAAAATTGCCATATTTTAAACAGTTCCAACGACGCTGAATACATTTCCAAATTCCGCATGAGAATTCGTTATTTATTTGTCTAACCAATTGCATTCGTTTGCTCAGACAAACCGGCACCATAATGTGCGCGTTGTCAAGAGCAAATTCTAAAATAAATGAACACGTAAAATTTTATTTAAGGTTTCAAACAAAACAGAGATAAATTAAGGATGAGATTCAAAGCATTCTCATTTATAGACCCATGAAAAATATTCGTCGATTATCAGAAATTGCATCAACTTTTTATCACCAATCTCTAATTCGGGGTAGCTCGATACTCAATCTCACAAAGGCCGAGCATGACCGTATTTTTAAATTTCCTGTTCCTCATCATGCTCGCCGTGAACGATTTCAGGCGCAGATCGCATTTTATGTCGTTCATATATATATATATATATATATATATATATATATATATATATATATGTATATTTGTAAATTTACAATTCGTCGAAATCCTCAGTGATTTGTGAACAATATTTTAATCCCGAGCTCTTGTAACGAGCGCGCGTGACCGCATCCGTACGAGTCCACTCTTGTTATATACACATATATGTTTTCGAGATATATATATATATATATATATATATATATATATATATATATATATATATATATATAGATTTCTGGGATTTAATTCGCGCACACGCGCACCGCCCACGTTATTTATGTATATAGGCGCACATTATATCGCACGGTTGACACGGCTCAAACCGGCGTACGTTGATTAAATTGCAACATTTTGCAATTTCTCTCCCCCCCCCCCGTATATATACGTTTCGCTGCCCCGTACGATCGCGCGCGTTATTTTATATTAAAATTATAGTGGCGATGTATGTATGCGCGTGTGCGAGCGCTCGCGCGTGTATGCGTAATCGCGCGCGGTGTCGCGGGAAATTATTATACGATTTGGTACGGAACTGCGGGTTCGTTTTTGAAACAAAGAGAATTAATCGATTTGTAATTCGGAGGTGAGCCGGAGTTCATGTTGTGCATGTGCGTACGTGTTGTCGGCAGTTTTTTTTTATTACTAAAAGTTCTACACATTTGCATATATAAATATTATATATATATATATATATATATATATATATATATATATATATATATATATATATGAAACAAGAAAAAAAGTGTGCTGCATTGATGGTGTACTTTATGTCTGTTCATTTGTTCTCTGACATAGAGTAAACGAGATTCGGTATGTTAGATTATCCACATCTACATTTCTAACTTTGTACGATAATGAATTAACAATAATTTTACGATCAAATCTAATAAAATTCGTTGGAAATGTTTTTTATTTTTTTAATAAATATTTTGATCGAAAAATTTCGAATTCAAAAACAATTCTTCATGAATTGCTGAATGAGTGAAATTCTCAAATTTCAACAATAATTATTAAATTTTCCAAACAGACAAATAGAATTGGTGAGCATATGAATTAAAGGCAGAAAGCTACAACTGTACAATTACTAAATTACGGCAAGCGGAATTTTGATCAGAACTTAATTCCAGTTCTCGTGGAATCGTCCATAGATATCTATGAGCATACACGCTGAAACCTAAAATCGAAAAATCAAATATCGGATGTAATTCGCATGTATCGCGCGAAAACGAATCCTCGCCGCTGCGCGCCGCGCCTATCGCGATTTTTTAATCGAACCTCTTTCTGCCCCTCCCCCCTCCGCCGCCGCTCAAGCAAGTCGGCAGGAGCGAAACGAGGCCGCGCGCCGCTGCGAGCTCGGCAACGCGCAATAATATTGGAATTCAGAATCAATCGAGAGGTGCATACCTCGCCGATATAAATGCTGAAATAATTATTCATTATTCGACCCTTCGATCCGGCCGGTTATTTAGCCGTATTATAGAGCTGCCGCCGCGCAGCGAGCCGCGTAAATTCGTCGAATTCAGCCACTAAAACTCCTCCCCTCCACCTCCCCCACCCGTGCATTACTCGCTTAATTAGTCATCACTCCCGCTCCCTCCCTCTCTCTCTCTCTCTCTCTCTCTATCACCCTGAAGTTTTATCTTCGCTTCGAAACGCGCGAGGAGCATTCTCCGCCCTTGAATTGGAATCGACCTCGCCACCTCCCCCTCCCCCAACGCCCAGTACGTATGCGTCTGCGGCAAAATTCCCGCGGAATCCCGAATTCTTTACGAGAGCCCGTAAACGTCGCGTTGTTCGCAGCGGCGGCGAGGGATCCACGGCGGACGGGCGGGGACGAACAAGCCCCGCCGCTCGCGAGGCACGCGCCGGTATCGAGGCGATTGAAAGCGGTGGGGACGGGCGCGCGCGCTTTAATAATACCCCATCCACCCCCCCCCCCGCCCCCCGAACGATTGGCCGACGACCCCGCGGCTTCTCCCGCGCTGGCTTAATAGCCTACCTCGCTCCACCCGCCACTCCCCTCGCCCCGCCCGTCCAGCCATCGCCAACGGAATCAACGCGGTCGTCGGTTCGCGAAAGCGATCCCCCCGCCCCCTAACCCCAACCCCAACCCCGCCGGCACGGCGCAGACGAGCTCCCGCATTGATTAAGCCCAGGCTACGAGCGAGCACGTATCCACGCTGACCACGCGGGTGTAGGCCAGGGTAACGGGGTTTGGGGGGGGAGAGGGGGATGTATTCCTTTGAGCCGCTCGAGCTGGCGCAAGAGCGTACGGGCGAATGGGACCGAGATTACAATCGCAAAAGAGGCCTCGGCCGGTGCAGCGCGGCGGCGGAAAATGAACTGCGACGAGGGAGATAGCGAGGGGCGGGGGCGGCAGCGAGCAGATGAGCGATCCAGCCTCAAGTTCTTTTATATATAATACGCTTGGACACGTGCTAATGACGAGTCTCTCTCTCTCTCTCTCTCTCTCTCTCTCTCTCTCTCTCTCTCTCTGTCGCTCTCTCTGTCGCTCTCTCGCTCTTTCGCAGTCCCCCTTATATCTGATCGAGGCGAGAAAGATGACGCTGGCAAAGCTTTGCCGATAAGCTAAAACGCGATGACGCTCATCTCGTAAAAACAGCCGGGATGCAGGGCGAAGAGTCGAGGTCGCGGCTCGGCTTGTTTGCTTACGCGCACGCTCGGTTTTTTGCAGCGCACGCTTTAGTATGGCCCGTGTGCTCTTTTCTGTTTTTTTTTTTTTTTCATCTTGCCAGGCCTCTGGCGATAATTAGTTTAATAAGCTGTTTTTTCTGGACCGTGAATGCCAAGAATGGAAACTTGGATAATATATATATTATTAAGAATCTCTTTATGATCTGTATGAAAGTAAGAAACCTTATCGATGCTTCGTGCGCAAACTCGCTCGCGGGGATTCAAAATTATATTCCGAATATTGCGCATTAGCCATTTATTTATTTATCAAAGTATAGGAAATCGCGTTAAAGCTATAATTAAAGTTTATCTTTGAAATATCAATAAAATTTTTCAAAATTCCTACTTAATTTTGGCATTTTAATAGGCTAAAAGCCCATGCGGAAAGAACTTTTATTTATATTTTTAACAATCTCCGCACGATTAATTACGCTTTTATCGTCAAATTCAATTTTCCCCCTTATAACGTGTGTGAATATATCAAACATTTACAAAATAATTGCAAATGATGCAATATATAATACTTTTACAAATATTTAAAATGGAATTTATTTTCCGAATTACTGGAGGTATTTTCGTTATATAAAAATATTATGAATTTTGATGAAATTATAAGATTTCGAGAATATTTCTAAGACTTCATGATATATTATACAGAAAACCTTTAACTAATTTCCTATAGCAAAAATCTCCCTTTAATGAAATTTCTACTTTAATTACGAACACTGAGCAATATTTGTATAGATATTACAGTATTTTTTTGTATAAGCTAATATAATTATAATGATAGACAATTCTAAAATATTAGAATGAGAATTAAAATTAAATTTATTTATTTATTTATTAAAGCAATAAAAATTCAATTAGTTCCTGAAAAGGTACCCCGATAGCTCTAAAT